>JAURVB010001837.1:0-155350 GCA_033002965.1 Piper betle | reverse complement strand
ATTCTCTTTTCATTCCCTCTCTTCAATTATACCCGTGGCATGACTTTTTAAGTATGTGTTTGTTATAAAAACATAGCTATCATCCACGTGTTTTCTTTAAAAAATCGGTGCTTGTAAATTAAAGACGAAATAACAATTACTATAATTGAAAATCCTTGCACTGGTAAATTCCATGAAAATTAGAAAAATTCCTAATTCGGGTGAAACAAAATACAAATTCTTTTAAAAGAGTTTTTTCTTATTTTTATTTCAAGGTTTCAAATGCAATTTTCTAAGTCACTTAGAGGAGTTGATTTAAGATTTGCTTATCTTTAAGCCTCAAATTTGGCTCATTTTTTCAAATTCGATTCAAACTTAATTATTAGTATTTGATCAAGTTCAAGTTAGTTTAATTTGTATTTACTCAATAATTTCCTTTTGTATAACTCCCATTTGATTTTTTATTTCAAATTTAATATTTCCCATTTTGTCATATATTTTCATCAAAACAATTTTTGCATTTTTATTTAAAATTTTTATTATGCCTGTCAAACCAAATCCAACAAAGTCAAGTATACACAAGCCCAAGCTTCTACCATTTGACCTAGAATTTAACTTTGGATCCAAGTTGACCTTAATCAAAACTATCTTTAAACATTATTTATATATATATATATATATATATAATTGGAAAGCCGGGCCAGAAAAGTTTCTGAAGTCACCTCTAATCTATGCCGCCCAATTATAGAGACAACTTAGATCATTTATAGAGGCGGCGGGGCCTACCATGGCATGGGAGCAGCGAAGGGCACCGGTGACGTGATTTTGGGCGGACCGAGGACGTCGTCGAGGTGGCTCAGTGGGCGGCGTTGTGGCAGTCGCGACCGGGGATTTGGAGGTTGACGATGAGGAGGAAGGACGGCGGCTCCGTGGGAGTGGGCGTGGCGGAGGGCGTGAGTGCGGGAACGGGCAGGGACGTGGGCATGGGCATGGGCATGGGGAGGATGAAGGGCGGCGGTGCTGCAAGCGTGGTTGTGGGCGTGGGTGCAACAAAGAGTGGCGAAGGCCACTGCCCTTCCTGCTTGCCGCGACGGTGCCTAAGCACGTGGCCATGCCATGGTGGGCCGCGCCACCTTCCACTGCGCCCACTCCCTTGCCCACGCCTGCGGCCATGTTGTGGTTGGCCCTACTGCACCCACTCCCCATTCCCACGCCCTTCGCAAAGCTCATGCCTGTGGTGGGCCCCGCCGCCTATATAATCAATCTGAGTTGTCTTTAGTCATACGACATGCTATCCAGGTGACTGCCAGTCGTCAGCCCCATGCTGTCTAATGTCGTGTGTGTATATATATATATATATATATATATATATATATATATATGGTTACCTTGAGGGAGACAGCCAGGAAAAATTTCCTACAGTCGCCCCGATCTGGGCCGTCGGATATAATCTGACAGCTCATATCTATTTTCATAAAAAAACCTAATCGCCATCCAATCTGCCGTCGCCGCTGCCATCGGCTGCAGCGGTGCCGGCATCCGTCGTGCCCACTCCCTCGCCCTCGTTGCCGTGCCCCCACCCGGGTTGCCGCCCCCTAGCCCATGCCGCCGCGTTGTCGCGCCCCGCAACCCTGCCTACACCGCCATGCCCCTGCCCCCGCCCCCATCCCCTTGCTCGTTGTCAGCCCTACGCCTTGCCCCTTCGCAACCCCGCCCACACAGCGCCCTCGCCCCTTGCTCGTCGTTGTGCCCCGCGCCCGCACCCTTCGTGCCTGCACTGTGCCCCCCCTTGCTCATCGCCGCGCAGCTGCCTGTGCCCACACCATTCCTTGTCGTGCTCGCACCTGCTCCTGCACTCGCTCCCACACCTGCGCCCACGCTCGCGCCGCCGCCTCGCCCATGCCCGCGGTGCCGCCGCTCTTGCTCCTCTGCCACGCCCATGCCCGCGGTGCCGCTGCCCTTGCTCATTTGCCATGCCCATGCCGCGCCTATGCCCAATGCACTGCTACCATCCCTCCTGGCCGTGCCCACTCCCGTGTGGCGAGTGGAGGTCATCGGCAATGCAGATGGGGGCTAAGGGTGAGGGCGCGGGAGTAGGCGAGGGCTCGGCTGTGGGCGCGGGTGCCATGGCAGGGGAGCATGGCTACGGTGGACGTCGAGGGCAGTGGCGGCTTGGATGGCAGTGGGAGGGAGGAAGGAAGTATTTTTTTTAATGAAAATAGATCTTAGCCGTTAGATTATATCCGACGGTTCGTATTGGGCGTAACAGTAAGAAACTTATATATATATAAAATGAGCTCTAAGGTTCTACCCTTAATGGAACTGTGGAACATCTAAATGCTTTCTCTGCCATTGACCTGGGCTCTTCTTCTCCGCAGCACCGCCATTGCCCACCTCCTCTAAGCTTTATTTCTCTTTGCTTCTTGTCTCGCCTAGTGTCCCGGCGGTATCAATAACTAGGTTTGAAACAACTTGACTTGTCCTCTCTTTTTCATCACTTAAAAAGACGTTCAATGCACTCACTGTACTTCCAATTTCTCTGTGTTTGTTCAAATTTTGTTTGTGGGTAGAGAAATATTGGTATCTCATTTATTGGCATTCGTTTAAGTTGGGTGTTTTGTATGTTTTGTTTTAGTGCCGCTGGCAGGTGCCGGCTATGTGCATGTTGAAATGCTTCAATGAAGCTTGTGCATGATTTCAAGCATTTTCATCATGTTGATTGAAGATTGATAAACTTGACCGATGTCAACTCCTTGAATGGTAGTTTTGAACTTTTCTAAATTATATTAATGAAATACTCAAATATTGAACTTGATAACTCTTTATTAACCCACTAAAAGAAAAAAGAAGTGCATCTTTTCGACCAGTTAGACCTTTTAAAATGGACTCTTTTATTGTCTGATGTTAGCGACAAGATGAGAGATTGCAATTACATTTTTCCTTGTTCTTTTAGGCACATGTAAGTGATTGTGAAAAAGGTTTGATTTTAAGAAGATAATATTAGGACAGGGATTATCGGAGGAATATCTGAAAAAAACACATAAGAACAGCGTAGTCTATCCCAGCAGTTTGGGGAGAAGCTTTGTGGGCTATTGGTTACTGGTAAAAAACATTATCTTAAAAAAGTTGGTTGATTTTCATTTTTGAAGGTTGATTTCTATCTGAAAATTGTTGGATAACTTGTTTCTATTGATCCTCACCAAGTGACAGAAAACAATCTGTTATGAATAAACATTTATTGCAAAATATAGACTTGGGTTCAACGAAAATGTAACGGTGGAAGATTTTATTTTTATTTTCCCCTGTGATGTCATTTGCCAATGTTAACTGTATATTAGATGTTGGCTGCAATTGTCTTTTGGTGAACTAATTGGATTTTATTTGTGAATTTTGTCTTTTAGTGTTGACCTCAGTTCTTTTGGTATTAAAAGCTAGAAACACGAGTTCTGCATATTTTACCCTTGTTTTTAAAGTTATCATCTTCGATTTACAGCAGGAAGCAACATGCAGTTTATACGAAGTTCCATCTTGAAACACATAAGAGGGAGAGAACGATATGCTGAATCTTGGGTGTCCTATGGAAACTTAAGATGCCGGATGTACTCTTCAAATCCCAATGATTTGACCACACGTGTCCTTGGGCTTGTCAAGAAATATGATAAACTTGATGCTGAAAAGGTCACTACAATACGCTTGTATTGTTGGTCATTTTTATCTTGCTTCTGAAGTTATCTAAATCTGTATTTCCTGATTGGTCTCCACAATATGAAAACCAACATGCAAACAATGTCTGTTTTTCTTGGGCCTATTGAACCAGCTGTATCCGAGGCTGTTTTACTGTGGATCTTTTCCGGTTAAATGGTCAATGTTAGTAAAAAATGATTGATGATAGGTTATTCTATTTCGGTACTCAGCAAACTCGAGGACTTCTCTATTTTTTGTGTTAACCAGCTAGAGTTGGTGAACCTTCAAAGGCTGCAAAACAAATGATTTCAAGAGGGCTGTTTCAGCCCTTTTACTTGCTCATTTACTTAGATTACATTCATAAACTATCTGGTTGGTCTAATATTTAGTTATATTTTTTAAGATTTTGACCAGACAACTTATGTACTTTAGTCTACTAGGTGATAATGGCCATTTTACTGTGAAATATGTGTTCTCTTATTGTGATATTCATTGTAGATGGGATAATTCCTAGTTTAACTTTTAACTTTAAACTTGTGTACCATACAAAGGTTATTTAAAGTGCATGATTTTCATTTATAACTCTGACGAAGAATAGGATTTTGTATGGACAAATTCATGTTACTTTGAGGATAATTTTTTTATACCGCACTGTGTTTAAATGTTTTAATTTTAATGTTCTACCTTCTTTAGGTGACTGAAACAGCAGATTTTCAGAAAGATTTGAGTCTTGACAGTTTGGACAGAGTGGAACTAGTCATGGCTATCGAGCAGGAGTTCTCCATTGAGATCCCCGACGAGAAAGCTGATAACTTTACTTGTTGTGCTGACATTGTCAAGTACATTGATTCTGAAAAGAATCAGGAGATCACAGAGGATTCCGGAAAATCTGCTCCAGGCGTGTAAGATACCATTTGCAGCAGGGTCATTTTTTATAGTTGCCCAATCAATTTATTGATGACCATCGGCAGTTTATTTTTCTTTGTTATTAACTTTCAAGATACAACTGTTCTCATGTTTGAGTAATGAGATCAGCTTAAACGTTTGCACCTCATATTCGACTGCTTGTGATGAGACAGATGTATTTATTTTCTGCTGAGCTTCTTTCTGTAAGTAATACCTGCAAAATTTGGTTTTAGACTAGCTGGTATGTTTGCATTGTTACCAACTAGGCGAAGCAGCGAAATTATTGTAGCTTTTGGTTTTTGTTATTATGTTCAAAATTGTTGAAGGCTATTTTAGTTTATTATGCAGTTGGGATACTGAACAACTCTGTAATTATATCGTCTCAGAAGAGCTTAGTTCTCTCAGGTGTTTTCATTGAATTAAAGACAAAAGAGTCGACACCCTCAATCCTCCATTTTTCGTCTTTGAGTTTTTATTTCGTTATCCTGATAGAAGTCACAAATAATATTCATACCCCATTGTTTGAGCGCAAGATCTATGCATTATTATTACCAACCAACTCGAATTGACATAGTTCAAGATCTCTAAATAAAAAATATTGCACGTTATATATGTTGAGCTTTCCACAAAATAAAAACCCAATAAAGTAAAATTTTTGCTTTGTTTAAAATGACGTCTTAAGGCATAAAAGTAGGTATAGTTAATGGTGTTATTAAATAAATATTGCATCTTAAAAATATCGTCTACAAATTTTAGATGGTTTAACTACTTTAAAGGTTATATTTGTAAGTAAAAGAAAAATATAAATATTTAAAACAGAAAGTGAAAGCAAAAATTTACTGCTGAGCACGCAGATAAATATAGACCAAAAACAATCAAAAGCATGAATAAATTTGAGATATATTCGTTCTAAAAAAATTCGAACCTACACCCTTACAAGTAAACTTGAGATGGATTAACTTTAATCAAAACCCTTAATTAGACTGCAAAGCCTTCTTAGGGGGTAGTGAACAAAATCTCTTATCAGGAAGCAATAGATTTTTCTTTTCTGCTCCATCAAAATCTCTCAAACCTCAAAACACCGGCAGCATCTACCCTTTCCTCCTTATCATCCTCTCCACGTGTGCCAATCCATGCAATCCCATACCCTCCCTCTTCCAATCAAAACCAAGTTCCAGATTCGCCTATCTCCACCACACATCCCCTCTTTTATATTCCCTTCCCTCCTCATATACTTACTATATACTCCATAACCGGGGTTCTCTGCGTCCACAGCTTTGATATTGTGGAAGCTTGCCCTTGTGTGGGAGAGGAGGAGCAATGGCGTCGACTGCTATGAGAAGCTGTGGGGTGGCTGGCACGTTCCCCACCCTCCTCTCCTCCTCCAAGTCCTCCTTCGCCACCGCCCTCGCTCTCCCCACTGCCTTTTCCAATGCTTCGTCACGCTTCACTATGTCTGCCGACTGGATGCCCGGCCAGCCCCGCCCTCCTTACCTTGACGGCTCTGCTCCTGGGTACGCGCACTTTTCATCTCCCTTCTGACATACTTGAATTCACAGACACTTATAGTTTGAAATGTTCTGATGACTGTTTTTGCTCAGAGACTTTGGCTTCGACCCACTTCGCCTTGGGGAGGTTCCACAGAATCTGGAGAGGTTCAAGGAGTCTGAGCTCATTCACTGCAGATGGGCAATGCTTGCTGTTGTAAGTCATCAAGAAAATAAAACGAGTTTTATGCTCCTCCTTAGTTTGTTTGCCATGGCCATAATCTCTACTAACTAAAACTTGCTAAAACCCATGAATTGGTGCAGCCTGGGATCTTGGTTCCAGAGGCTTTGGGGCTGGGCAACTGGGTGAAAGCTCAAGAGTGGGCTGCTGTACCTGGAGGCCAAGCTACCTACCTTGGCAACCCAGTGCCATGGGGCACACTCCCCACCATTCTGGTGATTGAATTCCTCGCCATAGCTTTTGTTGAGCACCAGCGCAGCATTGAGAAAGACACCGAGAAGAAGAAGTACCCCGGTGGTGCCTTTGATCCCCTCGGCTACTCCAAGGACCCTGTCAAGTTCCAAGAGTACAAGGTCAAGGAGATCAAGAATGGTAATGGTCACACTTCTGTTTTTCCAAGCTCTTCTTGTCTTGTGTGATAGATCAATTGAAGGTGTTGCTAACGGTGTTCTAATTCAATGTAGGACGGCTTGCTTTGTTGGCTTTTGTGGGTTTCTGCGTTCAACAATCAGCATACCCAGGGACAGGGCCCCTGGAGAACCTGGCCACCCATTTGGCTGATCCATGGCACAACAACATCGGTGACATTATCATCCCCAGATCCATTGTGCCTTGAGCAAATAGCCAGAGTTGAAACTTCATCAAGCACCATTGTACAAGACCATGTAATCGTCCGCATGGATTAAGATCCATCATCTCTTCTTCATCTCCCCTGCTTTTTTGTGAGGCTACAACATTTCTATACATTTCTGCTTTGTGTGACATCCTTGAAATGTTGTCTTGCAACCGGTAACAAAAGAAAATGTTAAAAATCAGAGATGCCCAACTAAGGTAAACAAATAATTGATTAATATATCCATGGATGCTAAGTATATGACCTTCAAACGGATGCAACACATAATAAAACAGGGATTTGATACACACATCAATTGGGGATACGGCTGTCCTTCAATCTCATTGACTGAAGTGTTTTACTGAAAAGCCTTCAACCAATTCTAGCATAGCTTACATAAGATAATTGCATAGTTGGTCCATTATATATATATATATATATATATATATATATATATATATATATATATATATCGGGCAGCCTTATGGTGCGTTGCAAAATCTAGGCCACTGGACTCGTGTCAAGTAAATAAAAAATTGACTCGTTCCGACTCGACTCAATAAACTTGAGTCAAGTTAATAAAAAAATGCCTTGGTTTCGACTTGAGTGAAGTAAATAAAAAATTGACTTGGTCATAACTCGAATTACGTAAATAAAAAATTGAATCATTTCATACTCGAATAAATAAAAACTTGACTCTGTCTCGCCTCATGTAAATAATGCGTCTTAACTCGGTAAAAGGTTGTAAAATTAAATATGCAATCAATATTTTTGTAAAAATAGCATTCTCTTATATATTCTGATAACATTTAAATACATCAGAAGCAAAACACACGAAACCCATCTCATTTAACTATCTTCCATATGGTGAATACAAGTACAAACTTTACAAATCCAGAGCTATCATAGTCGTTCTGCATTACTGCTTTAACATTCGCCCCTAAAAATATACAAAATTTATAAAATCTAAGAATATTTTCAATTAAAATAGTCACACTAAATATTTTTTAATTAAGTCAAAGGCTTAACTCTTACCTGATTCTCGTATTCAGCTAGATTTATTCTTTGTTGGCAGATGTAATTTTGGCCACCTCGACTCCACTCACAAATATTTTTGACCTGAAAATATATATTTCTGAAACATAAGTACAATAAATCAACTCAACAATTATGTGGTCAACAATTTTTATTTTCATTGTGTAGAAAAATTAACTGTTTTATTTAATCAGATGATTATAAATGTTGCCATTGAAGCCTATGAACAAAAAATTCAACGTTAAAATAGCACACCCTCTTGTGACGAGTTTGGCACGTCAGGGCGTCTGGGAGTGGAGATTGAGTCAATTTTTTTTATTGACACGAGTTGGGAGCGCAGTGGCAGGTAGCGCCAGGGGGCCGCGGCGGAGATTGTCCCGGGCGGCGGCGGCGGCGGGGGAGGGCGGTGGAAGAGGGGGTTGGAGTGGTGGTGGCATGCGACCAGGGGAGGGGAGGGGCTAGGGGGCGGCAGGGGAGGGACCAGGGGGCGGTGGGGGGGAGGGGCCAGGGGGGGCGGTGGGGGCGGGTGGGGGGAGGGGCCGGGAGGTAGTGGGGGGAGGGCTGGGGGCCAGTGGGGAGGGTGTGGGGCAGCAGCACAGGGGAAGGGAGGGGCTGGGGGGCAGTTAGGGGAGGGCCCGGGGGTGCCGGGGTGGAGGAGGGTTTTGCGGAGGGCGCCAGGGGGATGGGTGGCAAGGGCTGTCCGGTGGCGGCGTTTTATAGGGAATGAGCTGGTGTGCGGGCGGGATGGCGGGAGCTAGGTGCGCGGGAGGCAGGAGCGGGAGGGCAGGAGGTAGGGTGGGAACTTGGTGCGCAAGGAGGGCGGGAGGCGGGAATGGGCGAAACTACCGACGCACAGGTCCGTTGGATCCGGTGGCCACAATTCCGTGAGAGCATTACTACCTTCGGCTTATATACACAGACACACGCATTCTATTGCCAGCGTTAAGATAACATCTTTTAAACAAGAGTTCAAAATTCACAAACTATAGCTAATCCGTCACTGTGCACCTTTCTTCAACTCTAGAATCTCTTTCATGATCATCATAATCCTCGCCATTATCACTGTCATGGTCATCATCAACAACATAGAAGCCATTTGAAGACTACACAACCTATTCGGTTCAATCTGAATCATTTCCCTTCCTATTCTTTCTGACCAGCTTCTATTTGGGTTTCTCTGCCTCCTTACATTTTCGCTAAGAAGGTCCTTCAAACCCTCCAAGTTGTCAATCTTATAATCCTCAGCTAGTATACTCCAAAAGTTGCTCGCTAATATGTTGAGCCATTTCTCCTCCTCTGCACTTTCACGTAGCATTGACGCAAGAACCTTGATTACTAGGGGAACCCCCTTGCACTTTTGCACAATTCTTCTCCCTATTACTTCCAACCCTGCATTCACCTTGGTCTGCCCAAATGCCTCATTCCTGAACAGACCCCAGCTACTTGCATCATCCAAACACCCTAATTTGTAGATTGACAAACAGTTCATTGCCCGAAGAACATCATGGAATCTGGTGGTAACAAGAACAATACTTCCTATCCCGCAATGACTAAGAGTAGCTTTTAGATGTACCCAATCCTCGTCCCTCACGGACCGCACATCATCTAGGACAATTAGACATTTTTTACCACTTACCATGTCCTCAATCTTATGAAGTAATTCGGCTGGGCTTATATGATGGTGATGATATCCAGTAACAAAGGTGTACATATCTGCAAGTAGCCTCTTATAAGTGAACTCCCTGCCACAGTAACCCAACATCTCAAATCAAACTCATCCTTCACTATATGGTCGTGGAAGGCAAGTTCGGCAAGTGTGGTCTTGCCTATCCCGGCCACACCCTCAATCCCAAACACTGAATAATTTCTAGCGCTTCGATAATCTTCACCAAGCAGCCAATTTATAAAACTCCCATTTTCTTTATCTCTGCCAAATAGCTCACAGATAGCTACCGAGCTACTTGTTTGAGGCCTGCTGAAAGGCGAGTTCTCCTCATGTTTGAGTCCATATTCACTAGCCTCTCCAACAAGCGCTTGAAGCTTGTCCACGAGCTTGTTTAACTTAGACACAATTTGTGGCCTGAACAAGGGGAGGTTGATTTTGAGCATGTCACCTTTTTGCAGCAGTTTATGCAGGCGTTGGACCTCAAAACTCATCTCGTCCAAACAATGAGCCGCTTCCTTCACCTCTTCCATCCAAATGCCCACAAGCTCCTTCCTAGACATTTGACGTTCGCCATCTTTATAAACCAGTTTGATCTTCGCGAGCAGCTTTCGCAATTGCTTCAACTCCGACTCCATACCCCATAGGCCAAACATCTTCACCACAACATCAGGGATGGAAGCTTGATAGAGTGATGGTACCTCTGCAACCACATCCGACACTACTCCTTGTTGCCCATAGTTGGGAAAGATCGGACCAGCCGTACCTGCTTGTGCGGACCAGGTAGAAATAGCCGTGCTTTCGGGGAGGTGGTGGGTGCTCGCGGCCTGTTTGCCCTGAGAGCGTTGTTGAGAATGATTTCCTGCATCGTTTGAGTGTGAAAATCAAGAAGACCCACTGCCCCAAAAATTCAAGGGAGTGTTAGGATGCAACAAACGAGTGATATATTGAATCCTGATCAACAGAAAGAGAACTAATTAGGAACTTGGATGATCATTTGCATGAAACATGCACAAAAATCTCTAAAAGAAAACAAACAAGAAAAACATGAAGCAAAAGCTAAGAGCAAGTGATGACCATTATATTATATACAAAGGGATTTTTTATACATAAATAAATAATTTTTTTCGGGAGAGTTGATACAAATTCAAATGTCAAATTCAAGTGATGACTTAGTCTCCTCCTGCTTATCAAGGGTAGGTGGAGGTTTTGACCTGGGTATGTGATCTGCACCGTCCATCTTGTTCAACGTGTACGTCGCCCGGTCTGAATTTACGCCTAATTTTGCAGTCAAACTCAACTTCACAAAATAATAAAAAAGAACGGAGATGACGCCGTCAATTTTTTTAAAAAAATGAGATGTTTTCATTGACACGCTTCAAACTTCAAAGATCAAGGACCGACGACCAAGAATGTTCTTTATATAAATTAGGCAAGGCATCCCCCCGAGACTTGTACTGCATATAAGTTAAATTTTTATAAATAAATTTTAGTTAAATAATGAGATAAGTTATAATAATTTAATATCTTAATTATAGATTCTGAATAATTTTAAAGATACATCTTAATTTAAAAAGAATATAAATTATAATAATTTAATTTATTAATTCTTATTTTTTATTATATCTTGATTAGTTAAAGCTTCTAATTTTAATCATATTGAGTCGCTTTTTTTATTAATACTAGGAAGCCACCATGCATGACTTATTCTACACTGAAATTTTAATTTTATAAATAAAATCTTAGTAAATAATGAGATATACTTTAATGATGTAACATCTTAGATATAAATTCTGATTGATTTTAAAGATATATCATAATTAAATGAAAAGATAAACTATAATAACTTGATTTATTATTTTTTATTTGTGTTGTATTTTGATTAATTAAATCCCTCAATTTTAATCGTCGGGCCAGTAGTGAGTGTCTTTTTTATTAATAATAAGAATAGGTAAGATAAGTTGTTGCCTTTAACAAATCTTATCATTTTTTCGAAGAAAAATAACTTTTCACCCAAACCCAACTTATGCAGAGGTATTTAGGTCATCCTTTTTATTTGCGAATAACGTGCATGATCACCCTTAAATCATGAGTAGTGAATTAAGCCACCGTTATTTCTTTTTATGAATTTGTCTTTCATCTTTTTCCCAATTTTTATGTACCAAATTTTGATGTTCCTTGGCCTCAACTAAGCTCCAAGTCCAGCATCTTCACTATTTTTTTTTGATGTTTTAATTTTTTATAACGTTATTGCATAAATCTTCCTGTTCAACTTTCTGACGGTTGAAAACTCTTAGAATTCTTTTGGACCCCAAATAAAGCTCTCCCATCTCTGTTCACAAAGTTATAAAAAAATTTGAGTAGTTTAATTACTCAGCACTTGATGAATTTGTCATTCTTTGGTATTTTAACATAATTTTACCATTTAAAATCATAGTTTAAAAACTTTAACATTTAAACTCGACTTAGTATGTCATAAAGCAGAGTCGACTTTAAATTAACCCAGAGTCAATTATATTAAAATTTTAATTAAGTAAATAAATAATTATATAAAATTAGTACATTTTATTTTCTTGACACTTGAATTTGATAAGTATATAATTTACATAAATTAAAAATATTGACTTAAACTAATCTATAAAAAATATAATATATTTTAAAAACTTTTATAAATTGACTTGGAGAATAAATTGTAAAATTAATTAGTATAGAGTCATTCGTGGATTTTGACTCGATAAACTATATAGTCGATTTGGAGAATTTTTTAAGTTAAATTTTTTTTAAAACTACTTTAAAAACCATCATTTTTCTTTTTTAGTGTTTCTTGCCTCAACTAAGATCCTTGTCCTCCGTCTTTGTCTGCACAATCTCCTTTGATCAGCTGAGTCCCTGCTGTGGAAAGGAAAATTTAAGTTGCAAGCCTAGATTTAATTTCCTGTCAATCCTGTCCATATCTTTAACAATTTTGCTAAACAAAATTCTTTCGTAATTGGGAATCTGGGACTACAATGTGTTGCCTTACTGTCAATTTCTATCATTGATAGTTTTTCATACATATAAGAGATACCACAAGGCTTGTCTATATGAGCTGATCTAATCTTGGGGATGGTTGAATAATGAATTTAACTGTTCATATATGTGAGATTTGTATTATTAATGGCTACATATTTACGAGGACATTTGCGCATCTCAAATCTGCACAAAACCCCAAAGTTTTGATTATGTATCTAAGTAGCTTTTACCTGTAGTTTAGATAAAATGAGAGTTGCCTAACTCCATCTCTTTCTACATGCCAATCTGTTTCTTCATTTATTAACAAGAACTGAAGGACAACATTCTGATTGCGCTAGAAATGTATGAACGATCTAAAGTGAGAGCAGCCATGACCAAAGATTTGCAAGTGGAAAATAGAGTGCATAACCAAACCTTTCATTTCATGGTGCACCATCCAATTTTTTCTTACTTGATATATTCAATATTGAATAACAGGCCAAAGTGTAATTAGAGAAGTTATTTCTTGGTTCATGACAGCGGAAAAAGGATGAGGAATCCATCTCTGCCAAGCACTCCAGACATATGATCTGTTTCAGAACAAAAATCTGGTTGCTTTTATGCTCCAAACGAGGAGACATACCTGAATGACCATACGGCTTTTGGGAGAATCTGGTAGAGAAAAACGTTAGAAGAAACAACCCATATCATGTGTGCCCATCATCTCCCCCAAATCTCTTCCTTCTGTATTAGCCGTGTTTGAGCTAAATGCAACTTACCCAAGCTCAACCCTTCTTGCTCATCCATCTCTTCCTTTCAATCTCTCATGATCTTCTCATTAAATTGAACTTGAATGTTCCCCTGAAGGAAACAGAATGAGGAAGAGCCCAAGTGAACAAGAAAAGATGGTGATCAGTTAAGTTTTCGGTTTTATAGCCATCTGTTTCAGAAGGTACAATTGCTTCATTTACATCTTCTTTCTGCAGACTCAAGTTGGCCAATCATTTCTGTAGCTTCTTCATAATCGATTTCCCCTAATTCCCGCTCGCTTTCTTTTATAATCATTCTCTTCGTACATTCACCATGCTAATGTGATCTTCCCCTACATTTATATGTTCGCCTCGATGCACATATATATATAGAAAAATGCCTGGCTCCCGTCCATCGACGCAACGTTGATCTATTTGTGCATGGCATGCGAGGAGCCATGCATACGTTGGAATCTTAGACTATATTCTACGATCATATGCACAATATCATCTCTGCATGCTCACGCTAGATGGAATTAACCATATCAATATTCCATGGTACACTCGTGTGTTGATCTAGTATATCTTCGTTACATTTTCTCGCGAGTAGGGCATAGTTCTGGCCTATGAACATGTTGTTTAATACACGTTTATTAGTTTTATTTTGAGGACAGGTTACAACTTACATGCAGGTATCTATGGTAACTTGTATGTGGGAATGGAAATCATAGGCGTTCAAGAAAATTTTGAGGCAAAAATTAATCTACTACGAGCCTCTTGCTGTTTTGTTGTTTGGGCCATCTTAAGGCGTTGCACCACATATGCAGATTTAACCAATCCATCACAGATGGTTTAATTTGATCTCAAAAGCCCACGATTGGTCATGAGTCCAAACTCAGTGCAGAATGCTAACGCCACTGTTTTTAAGCACTCCTCAGCCAATTTGGTCATTTTGCTGGATAATCTTGTCTTTGATGATGCGGTGACTTCAAATTCTCTGTCTACTCTTTCACGAGAGAAACATAGTTTTGTCTGTAACGTTATTTATGAATTTAATTATGTACCCATGGAGGCAATTTTATTGTGGGACGAATAAGTAAGTGAAGATTAAAAAAATGACAGAAACATAATTGACAAGGTTCGGTAATTGTCTACTCCAAGTCTGATCAGGATTTTCACTATTAAAAATGCTAAAGTATATAAGCCCTTCGTCGTCTCCAAGATGATATAGACCTGTATTTTTTTCGCCAATGTTAACAAATTTAATCATAAGCCCAACAACAAACAGTAAAAATATAAATTTACAAGTCATCTAATTGTATAAGAACAGCCTAGATAGCTGCTATCTCGAAGGTTATAATCGAATTCCATACAAGCTTATAACTTGTATTATAATTAAGCGTCTTCACATTATCCTAATAAGAATTGACAACTTAAGTAGGTCACCTCAATGCTAAATGTCCAATTCTTCTTCACATGTACCATAATGACATGGCCTAATCCAAGCTTTTTTATTTTCTTCTATATCTTATCTCATTAATGCATCACTAGTTTGTTAACACTTTTTTTTCTTGAGCTTGTTATGTGATCTTTAGCTTTAAACCCTAAAGCTGGCTACAGCTAGAATCTAATTTGTAGGAGGTTTGTGGTGGGTCTGTGTTGCCATTTCCAAGCTTAAACACCTTCCTACCCAAAATACCAAAGAGCTTAATTAAAACAATAATGATAATCATCTTGACCACTTGAATGCACAATAGTATTGAATTATCCTATTATTTCCACTGAATAATGTTTTCCACTTTATTAATGCTTTTGAAACTAATACACTGATTACACTTGTTTAATTCTTATCCACCATCAAGAAAGGAATGCATAGCACTAAAAACCCATTTTACATCCACTAAACAAGGTTTTTTTAGTGGCTATTGGTTTTTTCTTGTGGCTTTGGATTAGCTTTGATTAGCAAGAAACCAAAATTATGTTTCTTTATGGACCCTTTTTGCTTGTCTGTTCAACATTAGAGCCTCTCCAAGTAGCAACTTCTTTGGTTCTTTCCTAAACGCCAACAGATCACTTGTGACAAGTTCACTAATTATTGATTGCATGAGACTAAGTAAAGCACAAATTGGTGAAACTTTCAATCACCCTTTCGTTTAGAAGTACTAAAAATTACTCCCTGATTGGCGGGGAAGAGAGATCATTCCACAATTTGACATTGTGCATTACAACATGACCCAGTCTAAAGTAACTTTTCTGTCAGAGTTGATGAGTAATCAGCTCATAATTATCAATGAGCAAGCCATAAATCACGCCTTAATTGGTTTAACTTATAATTTAATTTTAATTGTATATAATGTATAACTTCTAGCTTCACTTATAAGAAACAATGTGATATCATATTTCTGCTTTTAATTAATTACCAAAGTGCAGCCCAACTAATAATTGTTTATCCTAATTTCATGACTTACTAAGTATGTGCATGTAGCTTTATTGGAATATATTCCTCTATATCTCATCTTATTTGGTCCTAACTAGAACTTCTTTTAAAAAACCAAGAACTTGATACATAGATGGTAGCTAGCTGGTATGAATCCATGACCCTCTGCCAAGTCTCTTCCATATTCCAACCGAGGGGCTTCATACATTCACAAATTTTATGATAAGCTCAACCAAAACAGGCCACCCACCCCTGCATTATTGTCTATAAACTCCATTATTAAAATAATTAGATGGTTGTTAAAAAACAAAACAGGAGTCGTATATATCATGAGTAGCAGACATAGAGCCCTTTTAAAAGACATGGTGTGTTGCTTCAGGCTTTCTTGCCCTCTGACATTCTCACCACTCTGATTTAATAAGTCTGGTTTGATTTGTTTAATATGCATTAATCTTGAGTTCCATATCTTAAAGGATGTGCCATTGAAGCTAAAGTGGATTCCCCAAGGACAAGTTTTTTAATAGAACAAGGAATAAACTAATTATGGGGCTTCTTGTACAGTAGAAAAGAGGAATCAGAAAAATAGTGTATAGAGTATTGCTAAGTTCTTGATTTGGGCATGTAGATGCGTATTCTCTACATGTTTGGTGATGTTATTACAGGAAGGGTCAGTCCAACCATCATTTTGTATTTTCTTTACAAAGAGGATAGGGGCGACAAATATATTGTTGAAATGTCGAGTCATGAGATGTTTTTGAAGCAATAATACAAATACAATGAGAAGGAAGAAGCTACTTGGTACATGTAAGAAAAGGGATGGCTTGCTTGATAATTGAAAAAAAAAACTTGTGGACTCAACTGTGTTTTTTTTAAATTAACTGGGATAAAGAATTGTGTTAAACCTTAGAATAAAAGAAGTGTCATCATTAATAGATATTCAAAGATGACCATAGTTTAATTTAATAAACTTGAACAAGTTTTATCATCTATGGCACCACCACCATTTTAATACACTGATACCTAACATTTTTTCAATTAACTAATCACAAAACTCTTTAACATTCTATAATTCAATTTCCTTTTACATCGTGTAAGGCACTTCATGATAGGGTGCCAATTGTCCTAATTCTTTTATTAGAATCAATGCAAGGATCATTGTTCAACAAGGGCGTTCGTTCACAGCATTGCTTCACATAATAATGGACAATCTTTAAACACTCCTTACTTAGCTGCGCCTCGTTTAAGTGGAATATTGTAGTTTTTATTAGGTAGGTGTTGTTCGCTTACTAAGCTTGTAAAATCTCACTTAGCTGTAATGCAATTAAGGGCACAGTTTAGTGTGGCGTGGACTAGCTAGTTGCTAAATGTTCAAAAATGGCTCTTGGATGACCAAAATAGCTCACTTACATCTGAGCTCGAAAGCCTAGCATTGGATGCTAAAATGTCATCACAATCACAGCGTCTGCACCAGCATGGAGATCAATGCAGTACAAGAGCCAACGCATCTCTGAAGAAATACATGTGATGGACAATGGAATGGTGTATGACCCAGTAGACACCTTGGTCCCAACAATCCATGGCCATGCTTGCATATCAGCATACAAACATTTCAACACAGTTCGGTGTAAATTAAGACAATAAGACAATTACCTGGCCACTGTGTCGGTCATCGGCCAATTTAAGGAGGAAAAAAAGAACACTAACAAAGAGATAAAAAGCAGAGACATGGAGCTTGGATTGCACCTTTGAGATGAGAAGGGTCCCTTCTTGTGAATTCCTGTCAAACTCACAATACAACCAAATACTTCAACAAACATCCCAATACATCAACAATCTCTTCTAAGAACTATGGTCGCCTCCCAAAGATCCCACCATTCCACCGTCCTAAGTCTTCACCATTAAAATAAATAGAAGCCAACTTCAAAACAAAGAAAAAGTAAAAATGTGGAAAAGAAGCTTATTAAGACTAGGGGTGTAAATGAGTCGAGCCAAGTATGGTTGTTTTTGAATTCGACCTAATTTTTTGCAAGCATGTTTAAGCTTGTGTAAAAGCTTGACGAGTTTTAATGTATTATAGGTTGAGCTAAACTCGTTCAAAATTCATAATATTTAGGTTTGACTTATATTTAGCTTGTTATGTTTTCCGGCCAAGTTCGAGCTGAACAAATATTTATTCTCGGTTCGTATTCGACTTACATAAGATCAAAATTTTCTTTCCAACACTATATAAATTCAATATGACCTCAATAATATTGATGAGTAAAATTGAGCTGAGTATTTTTCCGAGTTTGAACACAATAAGCTCAAGTTTTGATGCAAGCCAAACCAAACACTCCTTAGCTCAATTTTTGTCTATTATTCAAAGAGTTATATATTTCAAGTCGAATATTTTTTGTGCACAAAATTAACAAGCACGAGTTTAAATTGAATCGACCCGAACATAAAATGCTTGCAAATAAGCTTGATTTATTTACACCTCTAATCACTACTAACCTTTTTTTACTTTGTGTGAGGGTCTTTTGCTTGTCCCTGTTCATACTTCCAGACTGTCCCACACAACTTTGAGGCCTTTCATGGCATGACAGGAGTAGGACATGGAATGGGCGAGTATGCTGTAAAAAGTCCCACGAGCCAAATAGACAGTATCCCTCAATCAACATGATCAAGCCACCCCTTGTTTCATATTAGCTAGGACGAAACAAAAAGTATAGGATGATATGGATCGTATATAAGGTCTACATTACCTTGTCTCAGAAGACAGCCGGTTGCAGAGCTAGCAAAAGAATCCCCAGGAGGATATTTCTCCTCCAAGGCCTTTGAAGCAGATGGGTGCTTCTGTTTATTATCGCCGATTTCTATAAAGTAAAAGTCTGTTAGCTCCCCATATATATGGAAAAACTTTTCCTATATTCCAGCACAGCTATCTTGGCTGTGCTGAAGTTTGATCTTGGCCGTTGGATTAGCATCTAACGGCCAAGATCAAAAAAGATCTGCCGGCGCCGCCGCAACAGCGACGGCGGAGGGGGCAGAAAGGGTGCCCGGCCACGGCGACGGCCGGGGGCGGCGGCGACAGGGGACAGGGGCGCGGCATGGCGGGGTGGCGGGCAGGGGCCGAGGGGCGCGGCGGGGTGGTGGGTGGGGGACGGGGTGGCGGGCGGGGGACGGGGGCGGGGGGTCGCGCGGCGGGTGGCGGGCGGGGGACCAGGTGGTGGTGGTGTCGGCCGGCGGGCTGGCAAGGGAAGACGCTGGGCGGCTAGATCCGCCGCTCGGCGGTTACGTGGCCGCCCCCGGTGGCGGCGACGACGGGCAGGGCGCGGGGTGGTGGCGACGCGTCGGCCGGCGGCTGCGACGGCGGCGGCGACACCAAAATCTATTTTTTATGGGGGGCATGTTTCAGCCGTTGGATTTGATCCAACGGCTGAAACACTGCAGCACAGCCATCCATGGTTGCACGAATCGGAATTGGAATCGGAATCGGTTTTCCAGTGAATCGGAATCGGTCGAATCGGTCAGAAATCGGTCTGAATCGGCCAGAAATCGGTTCAGTTGAATCGGTCCAAATTAATTTAATCGGTCATATATAATAATTTGACAATTCATAATATAAATATATTAAAATTATGTATTGATGTTATTTTGATATTATTCTATGTATTATAGTTTATGATATTTTTAAATATTTTTTAAGATTTTTTTAAATTTATTTAGAATTAATTATTATTTTTGACTCGAGTTAGACTCGAGTCAACTTTTAATTACGAGAATGCCACCCTCCCCTCTTTACCCCCGCCGGCGGCGAGTCCGGAGTCGGGGACGCACGGCGGAGGCGGAAACGGGGTGGCGACGTGGTCGGACGGCGCGTGGCGGAGCTGAGGGCGGCAGCGGAGGGCGGCGGAGCGAGCACGACGGCGGAAGCAGGAGGTTTTTAAAAGCCAAATTACTATTTTACCCATGCTTAATTAATTTAATTAAAATCAGACCTAGGGTAGTTTAGTAATTTCTTAAAAACTGATTCCGATTTAAATCGGCCGATTCCGATTCCGAGTTAAATCGGTCGGAATCAGCCGAATTGGCCGATTCAACGACCGATTCGGCCCTGAAATCGGATCGGCATCGCGCTGATCCGGATTTAAATCGGCCGATTCCGCACAGAATCGGCCGATTCGTGCAACCCGGTAGCCACTTTAGCTGTGCTGCAGTACAGCTTCCTTGCCCTCATAT
The DNA here is from genome assembly GCA_033002965.1 of Piper betle. NCBI lineage: Eukaryota > Viridiplantae > Streptophyta > Magnoliopsida > Piperales > Piperaceae > Piper > Piper betle. The sequence goes on along the minus strand of JAURVB010001837.1, from coordinate 135,344 downwards.
ATATATATATATATATATATATATATATATATATATATACACTCAGTCAATTACTTAATTTTATTTAGTTATATTTGGACAGATAAAATAAATAATAATAATAAATTATCACATATCACATGCAAATAAGTAAAGCACGTACAAATTTACGTAGAACCCTTCAACGTGAAAGGGTAAATTTACGAGGCAATCGCCTACCAAAACCTTCCTTCATAATATAATCAATTTATAACCAATTTTTTAAAAGAAAATTCTCCCAAATTCAAATCTGCAACAAACTATTCTTAATAATTTCGAATAAAACTACTCCATAATAATCCTAAGTGAAACCACTCCTTATAACTTCAAGAAACTTCTCCACAAGCAAAGATTAATGACCTATCAATCATAACCAAAATTAGTTTAAAACATGGTGAAAAAGCAGAAAACAAATCATGGTGTTGATCTTGATGAAAAATCTATTTTGGTTGAAGATTCGATACAGAATATGATGCAATCGATCTTATGTTACAAAGCAAGACCTTTTTCACGGCAAAAAGTAGTTTCTTTCTCTTCTCGGTGCCCAAAACCATAGACACCCTATGAAAAATTGATTCATTCTTTAGAATAGGTTCTCGTCAAAAGATTGGCTTAAATAGCATCAAAAAATCGTCCAAGACCCATCCAAACTAGACCCGAGTCTGCACAACGCTTAGCAGGAAGGAAGTCAGCGTGCACTCGCCTCTCTGTGATCTTCACGGGAGTGACAATCCAACATCCATACTAGTTCATTCGACTAGAAGATTTACCCAAACATCAGAAATACCACTCCAGTGATTCAGAAACTATTTCTTTATAATTTATATATTAGATCACGAGTGAATGAAATGACACAGCAGATCAGGAATGAACAATTCTCTTTGGTTGCTAGCAGTTTTTTTCTTTTAACCACGAAGTGAAAACTTTAAAACTAGGTACTGGATGATTCCCAGCTGAACAGCAATGGCCCTTGGGAAGGGTTGTCGGCGGGCCGACATGGAAGACCCAGCAAAGATTATCTTATTTGCCATGACTCGACTGCCCCTTCACAAGGTCTACAGCAAACCATTCCCAAACACGACTGATAACGACAAACATACCTCCAGTTGCCGCGCCAATCAGACAAAGCCACTAAATTGCTGCTTCTGCAACTTGGGTAGTGATTAAATTGCCTATCGTGGTCGTTTAGCAACATATCCCCTCAACCCCAAAAGAAATTGGTCTATCATTTACACGAGACACTGCATTGTGGATACTGAAGGTATTCTAGAAGCGTTTGCAGTCATTTGTACCAAGCTCACATTCACATTGAACGGCGTAAAAACAGTTTTTTTTCTATTGATCACATTCTGAATTTGTTGTTTGAACTTTTGAAGTGAATCTAGGACTCAAGGGAGGGTACGTATAACAGGAATGAAAAGATCAAGATTCTGGAGTACCCCTGGTAGAGCGCCCATGGGAAGGGTTACATTATACGAAGAAGGGTTTTTGGGAACTGACAAAAAAGCATGGCCATCCTAAGTCACTCTAGGAACAGCCTGCTTGAACGCAACGGTGGGAGCTATCCTGCAACCCCTCGTCTGGTGCTCTTGAACCAGCTCCCCAGCAAACCAGTCAAGCTTCTCTGCATTTGTCATCTCCCCAATCACCTTCCCACCAAACAGCACAGACTCCACATTTTTCTGCTTCAGCATCTCCTCGGCCACCCCTACCAGCATCTTCACATTGCTGGGACTGGGGTCCGAGTCTGTGTTCGGCCCCCACCGTCCCAAGCTCGACCCATTGGCCTGCATTGTACCATCAAACAACAATCCAATACCAAAACATCAACTACAAGCTCAATCTTGTACAATTCAACACCAACCAGATAAGAACAAGTAAACAAAGTTTACATTCATTTTTTTTCATTACACCCATTAAATACCACGGACCCTCCTCTCCAGCTCTCTCCTCCCGCTTCCTCCACAATGGCATGTCTTTCTCCCTCAGAGCCACAATTCATAGCTCCACACCAATCTTGCTAAATTAAGATCCTTACAATACTTAATTACTGTAATTACATGCCATGGCCCGATTTCAGTGATGTCAACTATCCTCTTTTTGTCCCGATCAGACTCAAAGATTAAGGAATTGCAACGAATGAACTACATTATTTTCCTCAAATAAGCTACATTAACCTATCTTTTTTATAAAGCTATGATTGTTGTTATATGTATGTAAAATGATACGTAGAAGGACTAATTAACAAAATAATAAGACGATTAGGAGGTAATAATAATAATGGTAATACCTGTATTCGGAGGTAGCTGGACGAGCGGCTACGGCCGAAGGCCATGCCGACGGCGTGGTCGACGAGGTCGGCGGCGCCGTCGCCGGCGATGCGGGCGACGGGGCGAGCCCAGTCCCTGCTCCGCCATGTCTTGACCAGGTCGAAGTTGTAGCTCGGCTCCATGAGCTGGCCGGCGCCGAGGGAGACGACGAGCAGGTCCTCCACCCCTCTCACATGGGGGAACTCTTGCTTGTTGTGGAGGACGTGGGTAATGGCCGCCGCCGACGGGTTGCTCATGGCCAGCCCTCCGTCGACGGCGACGCACCGGGTCTGGCCGTCCATCGACGACATGGCCACCGGCACCACCACCCCCGGCGCCGCCGCCGTAGCCCGGCAGACCTCCCAGAGCGGGAAATCAAAGCTGTCGGACTCGAGGGCGTCAGCGCGGCTGAACAGGAAGGGGGCGGCCGTTGAGAGGTCGTAGCAGGGGATGAGCACCGGCTTCACCGTGTCCTTGAGCGTCATCGCCGGTGGAAACAGACCCTTCACCGCCCGCTCCACCGCCGCCGACTCCGCCAGCTCCCGCCGCCCCAGGAGCCGCCGCAAGACGCCGCCTTTCCGGCCGGCGGGCGGATACAGCCGCCGCCCGTGCTCCGCCAGCAGCCGCCACGTCTCGTCGGCGCGGAAGAGCCTGCCGCCGCCGGCACCGCTGGAGAAGAGCATGGTGGCGAAGATGCCGCCGGCGCCGGTGCCGGCGACGACGTCGAAATAGTCAGCGATGCGAGCGTTGGGGTCGCCGGACTTGGCCTTGAGCGACTGCTCCAAGTGGGCCAGCGCCTTGCCGGGGAGGATCCCCCGCATGCCGCCGCCGTCGATGCTCAGGATGCATATCTTCCCCCGCTGGCTCTTGATCGCCGCCGACGCGTCGGGCACCGCCGTCGTCGTCGTCGCCGGCAGACCATCGACCTGCTTGGGGAGCCATAACTTTTGGTCGTCGTAGCCGAACAAGAACTTGCTTTCGAGTATGGAGAAGATCTCGTAGCTCAGCTTGTCGGTGTCGATGCTTGGCTCCTGCAACTCCAACGCCATTGCCAACGCCTCGGAGGCTCAATCCACAACGCTCAGACAACTACCTTGAATGATTCGGATACGGCTAGCTGCTTGTGCAGCAAGATTCTTTGCATGCTCCAACGCCTCCAATTAATGGGGAGCTGGTTTTGACGACTGAGAATCGATAAAAATCGAAACTTTTCTGTGTGGGTAGGATATACGGATCTTCTGCGAGCTTCTTCTCGGTGTATCAAGGAGGAGGAGTTGCAGAGCTTGGAGCTCGTCTTCTACCTTTGAACCTTCGTTTCCTCTTCTTCTTCCTGCCAACATATCTCTCCGACATCTTTGTCAGCTCTATCTGGTCGGGCGGCTGAGAAGCGGGTATTCGGGTCGGGTAATCGACTTGTTTTTTTAATAAAATAATAACAAATTATTAAAGGATTTTTAGAAATAATAAAATTAATTTGCTTGTTTATGCTCCCATTCATTGTGAATCTAAATAATAAAAGTGTTCATTGAGGGAGTCTAATAATTTCGATTATTTGTCTTCAAATGTAAAATAAATTTTGTTTTATAAATTAGTTAAGAATTGAATTCAAACTGGATTCATATTTGATAGTAAGGTTTATCACAAAAATAAGTGTTTACATTTATTGTAATAAAGCTTTTAGAAAAAAACGATTATTGTATTCTATGTATAATAAAGAAGTCAGAAAAAAGTTTTAATTCGTAATTATAATTTTTTAAAGTCTAATTTATTAAGTTGAGCTAGTTAAAAAAACATTAACTTAATTGTAGGTACGTGAGAAAATGACTAAATTGCATTTCTTTTTATATAAATTATTTATTTATTTTCCAACCCTGAAATTATATGATTGGCAGTAATATTTTTTAATTTAAATTTATCAAGATATTGATAATGTGTCAAGAAAATATTAAGTTTATTTAATAATTAATCAAATTGGAATACACTAATTGAATTTCTCAGTCATGAGTGTAAACGAACTGAGCTAAGTCAAGCGTGGATATTTTTAAATTTGATATAATTTTTTGCAAGCATGTTTGAGTGTTTGTAGAACTTTAATATATTATGGGTCGAGTTCATCTAAAATTCATGGTGTTTAATTTTAGCTCGTATTCCGCTCGCTATATTTTTGAGTCGAGCTCGAGCTGAGTGAATGTTTGTGTTTAGCTCGTACTCGACTTATATATAATCAAAAAGATATTTCCAACACTATATAAATTTGATATGACCTCAATAGTATTAATAAACCGAGTCGAGCCGATTATTTTTTCGAGTTTGAACACATCGAACTCGAGTTTTGAGCCAAATCGAGCCGAACACTCCTTAGTTCAAGCTCTGTTCGTTGTTCAACGAGTTATTTATTTCGAGCCGAAGTATTTTTTCAAGTACAAAATTAACGAATACGAATTTAAGTCGAATCGAACTAAATATAAAATATTTTCTAAGCAAGTTTGACTTATTTACATCCTTGTGTGAAAGACTCGCATAATCTTTGTCTTATCGTTAAATATCATAACTATCTAGGCTAAAAACAAAAAAAGAATTTTAAAAATATACATAATATTAATGAATCAAATTATGAGAAGAAGAAGGTGGAAGGGCTAGCTAATAGTTATAATGCTTATTTATTTATAAAAAAGAAGGTTTTATTTTATGTCCTCAAGAGTAAATGGTTCGTGGGTTAGCGGACCTCTTGTGGACCGTATACCGCGGCGCCGTACCATCGTGGGGACCAATCGTAGGGCCCCAAACTTTTCGATCGAGTTCGAGTCCTATCGGACGGCTGGAATTGGCTATTTATCCCCTCGACGATCACTCCGAGATGGTCGGCGAGGTGACGCGTGGGCCCAGCTTTCCGCTGTCCTCGCGCCAGGACGATGGAAACGGTCAGCGCACAAAAAGGAGTGGCGGGTTGTTATTAATTAATTACGTCGAACGAAGTAACATTGCGTTGACGTTGAACCTAATTAATGCACGCTTTCACATGGTTTCTTGACGGCAGCGTAGATGAAACGTGTGTGTAGTGATGTCAGATTTCTTTAAGAATCCTCATGAGTGCTACCATCATCCCTTGTTTACCAATGAGTGAAACGAATTTACTATGATTCATTAATATTTTTAATAAATGTTTTGATAATTATAAAATTTGTGGTTAGTTATTTTTATTATGCATCATATAAAGCAAATTTAAATTTTTAATAGCTCCCACAAATTCACTGAAACTATCAATTTTATCGTTACATGAACTTTTTACCATGCAATTCAAACTCAATGTATAGATTTTAAAAAATTAAAACACTGGAAAATAGAATGAAAGAACGAGATGATCCATGAGTATGAGGATCGTATAAAATCGGCTCTAGAACATAGCCTTTATTTTGCCATATAAACTGTCCTTGCAAATCAATTTGGTCTTATTTATTTGACACTCAAATAAGTTGTAATTTTTCCTTTTAAAAAAATAATTATAATTTCAACAAAGGATATGATCACACTTTTCAATAAAAAAAGAAACATGGAACTGTAATTTTACATATAGTCTATAATAGCTTGTTTGTCTTTGACATTAAGTTTTAGATATATGATGGCTCAAGTTGACCCTATTAATTTGGGACATAATGCTGCCTAATTTCTTATCCACCGTAAGTTTCAAGTTATTTTTTTCTTTTATTTTTTTCTATGTATGTTTCAAGTAGTTATTATTCGCACAAAAAAGTCATCGGACATTAAATGATAGAGCATATGAGAACTTGTCGTTGTTGAGCTACGACCATAAAGTCAAATGGGGAAGAGGAAGCCAATTATAATCAGTAGTCTGGCCGCGGGTCAAACATTCCATTCCATACATGAGAATGCTGTTTGGCATGTTTGCTGTTAACCCAGGCCCATTCTTGGCCATGACTGAATTAGCGGACACCAAACTTCCTGTTCATCAAGACCCATGTATTGAGCCGGGGTAAGCATTCATTTGTTGGGTTTCTTTTCTTAAAAAATAGTGAAATTTGAGTTGGCGTATTTGATGTTGCAATAGTTAATACTATATATTATTACAGGAAAGTTACTATGCGCTGGACTGGAAAAAATTTTCTAAGCCCCTTAGCGTCGGGGCCATCCGATTACAAGGACGTTTAAAAAAAAATGATCTGGAGGTCGAGGTCACATTTTAAAGGAAGCAGATCTGGGCTGTCCTTATAATCGGACAGCCTAGACGCGCATGGCATAAAAAAGATTTTTCTACGCCCTGGCGTGGAATAACCAATCTCATATTATTATATACCCTCTCAATTTTACTAATATATTATCCAGTGTATTACAAGTTCTAACCAAACTAAAATGAAAGAAGGAGAATTTGATCACAATTCAACGGAATAAGTACGAGTGTAAAGGGGGGATATGGTGAAATTATTAAATGTTGCGGATTTGATTATCTTGAGCCTTCCTGTAGAAACCTATTAAGTGGTAAGTAGAAACTCTAGAATATAAAGCTTATAATCTTGGGGAAAATTCCCTAAGATTCAATAACCGTATTAGTAATTTACACTATTTATCAAATATTTTTATTTTTGTATTGGGTTTATCTCACGTCATGTTTAGAGGTGATCAGTGACCTATATATATGCTAATGAAAAACCCTTATTCTTTAAATTAGTTTTTCAATTAAGAGAGATGTAACAATTAAGAGAGATGTAACACATATTACAAGTCTCTTTTAAGGGCCCAACAGGTGTATTAGAGACACTGTTTATCTCATGACACATATTACAAGTCTTTTTTATGGGCACAACAGTGAACAGTGGTATTAGAGCCACTGTTTATCTCATGGTAAGTCAGCTAATCCAAATTAGAGTTTAACATGTCACCTTTCATATATATGAGGTGAAGATGATTTGGGTGACTTGATGAATGAGGGGCCTCATGATAAGATTATATCAACCTGAATTAAAGTCTTCTAAAACTTTACTATAATATGTAGACATGTGTGAACGAGAGATGATTCAAATGATTTGATGTGTGAGAGGGATAATTATTGGGTTTATCCTCTATCATGAGTGAGGGGCATCATGATAAGATTAGATCAGCCTAAAATAGAGTCTTCCAAAACTTCACTATAATATGTAAACCTAACATGTGTGAATGAGAGATGATTCAAATGGTCTAACGTGTGAGTGGGTTTATCCTATATTATGTTTGGAGGTGAGTGATAACTTGTATATAGGCTAATAAAAAAACTTTATTTCTTAAGTTAGTTTTTTGATTAAGAGAGGCTGGCGACACCTATTACAAGTCTCTTTTAGGAGCCTAAAGGCCCCAACACTTTGATCCCTTGTTTAAGAGTTAGCCCTTATTTTTTTATAATTAGTTATAGAGGAAGGGTTTAGGAAATTACATGCATAGTTCTAAAAATTGGAATCGGTTTTCGAAGGAGTTAGAATCTGTGAGATCCTTCAACTTAGTCCCACATCTAATACCTACTGGGAGAAGATCCTGTTTATAAGTGGGAATGAACTATAGATCTTTAACTTCTGGGGTACCCATTTTAAAGAAATGACTTAGCCCATTACGTTGCACTTTGGGCTGGGTCGTTACAAATGGTATCAGAGCCGACCTGGTTCCATGTTAGATAGTGGGATGGACTAGGGACGTTGGCTAGGCTGCCGGTCACGGGCCAGAAAGGTCGTGGGCTGGGGTTAGGAACGGGCCAAGATTATAAACGTTGGCTAGGCTGCCGGTCATGGGCCAAAAAGGACGTGGACTGGGGCTAGCAACGGGCCAAGAATAGGCATTTCGGGGACGAAATTTCCTAAGGTGGGTGGATTGTGAGATCCCTCAACTTAGTCCCACATCTAATACCTACTGGGAGAAGATCCTGTTTATAAGTGGGAATGGACTATAGATCTTTAACTTATGGGGTACCCATTTTAAAGAGATGACTTAGCCCATTACGTTGCACTTTGGGCTGGGTCATTACAAATGGTATCAGAGCCGACCTAGTTCCGTGTTAGATGGTGGGATGGACTAGGACGTTGGCTAGGCTGCCGGTCACAGGCCAAAAAGGTCGTGGGTTGGGGCTAGTAATGAGCCAAGACGTTGGCTAGGCTGCCGGTCACAGGCCAAAAAGGTCATGGGTTGGGGCTAGTAACGAGCCAAGTATAGGCATTTCGGGAACGAAATTTCCTAAGGTGGGTGGATTGTGAGATCCCTCAACTTAGTCCCACATCTAATACCTACTGGGAGAAGATCCTGTTTATAAGTGGGAATGGACTATAGATCTTTAACTTCCGGGGTACCCATTTTAAAGAAATGACTTAGGCCCATTACGTTGCACTTTGGGCCGGGTCGTTACAAATGGTATCAGAGCCGACCTGGTTCCGTGTTAGATGGTGGGCTGGATTATGAACGTTGGCTAGGCTGTCGGTCACGGGCCAAAAAGGTCGTGGACTGGGGCTAGCAACGGGCCAAGAATAGGCATTTCGGGACAAGATTCCCTAAGGTCAAAATTCCCTAAGGTGGGTGGATTGTGAAATCCCTCAACTTAGTCCCACATCTAATACCTACTGGGAGAAGATCCTGTTTATAAGTGGGAATGGACTATAGATCTTTAACTTCTGGGGTACCCATTTTAAAGAAATGACTTGGCCCATTACGTTGCACTTTGGGCTGGGTCGTTACTGGAATCAGTCTAAATCGGATAGGAATCGGTTTAGTTAAATCGGCCTGAATCGGTCCTATACAAAAATTTTAACTTAATCAAAATTAATGGGTTATTAGTATAGAATATGTCATTTTAATGTAATTTTCATGTTATAATGTGTATTATATTTTATGATATTTTTTTCATATTTTTTGGATTTTTTAAAAATTATTTGGAGTTAGTTATTATTATTGACTCGAATCGGAGTCGAGTCAACTTTTAATTACGAGAATGCCACTTATACTTCATCCCTTTTCTCCCCACCGTTGCCGCCCCGCCCCGCTGCCACCACCGCTGCCCTGCCACCCTCGCCGCCCTGTAGCCCCGTCGCCCCCTGTCCTGCCCCGTCGCCGCCCCTATTGCCCCGTCGCCGCCCTATTGCCCCGTCGCTCCCCCCTCCTCGCCTTTAGCCCCGCCAAGCTGCCCCGAAAGCCACCCCTGGCAGCTCGCCCTGCCCCGCCTTGCCACCCCGAAGCCGCCCTCGCAGCTCGCCCCGCCCCACCTCGCCGCCCGAGCCCCCGCCCTCGCCACCGATCCGATTCAAATCGGCCGATTCAGAGTGGAATCGGCCGAGTTATGCAACAGTGATCACATGTTTAGTTTCAAAGGTTTGGCAACCTACAATTTTTTCCTCCCTAATTTCCATGATCTTGACATATTCCCTATGCAAAACTTGTTGCCCTGCCAAGGACCTTTTAATTGCTGAAATATGAAATTAAAATGATGCATTTGTCTTGTTGAAGTCACAGCATATGATTAGTTGGGAGTCGAAGAGATAGTTACAACTTACAAGTAGATTAAAGAATATATATATATATATATATATATATATATGAATTCCCTATACTACGATGCTTGACATAGCAAACAAATTAATAATTCAATACAATATCAACCAGCATTATGCTCGAATTTGCAGTTCACGACTCTACATCACATAGAGACGTGCGAGAAGAAGATACAGATATATCACCCGTCGTAAAGGAGCTCCAAGCAAACACAGAACGGTGTCCTCATCTTCAAGATGGGACGTTTATAGGCATAAACAATCTACACCGGTTAGGGTCACGGGTAAGGAATAATATATATGGCCGTTGTTGGGTATCGGGTAATTAGAGTTAATTGCCCAGTTCCCCAATACCCAATAACAGGCTCATTAAACCTTACCCATGACCATAACAGTGCAATTCAACATTATCATACCTGACAAACGTTTAAGTGGAGAGCTTCAATTTGGCTCTTGATTTGGGTAATGTTGCTATCATTGGTCATGGAAGAACTTGGCTAATTCTAATATGCAGCTTCCAACTTTTAACGAAGTGAGAAAATTGTCACCTATTATTGACCACGTGAAAGGTACATAACGTACCGCAAGGATATGGAATCCCTTTATCAACTTCAACCCTGATACCGACAATGCGCCCCGCCCTGGGCTCGGCTTAGCTCGATCGCTCACTAGATGAGTCCGAGCCTTAGCCAACCTCCGGTTTGTATAGATATTTGATCAGCAGCTCAGGCTCCTTGTATATATAGCCAGTGATTTATTGTAGCAATACTACAACAAGCTGTCTTTGGTAATTTATTAGTTAGTGTAAATCCTCTTAATTGGAGGAGATTAATTTAATTAATACTATTATTTTTTAAACGCTATTAATTAAGGTGATTTCAACCAATTAAAAAACTATTATAGGGAATTTGCTCTAGCATTTGAGACCTATGCCAAATAAATTTTAATTTTTAAATAAAATTTTATTGAATAATGAGATAGATTATAATAATTTAATATCTTAGATATAGACTATGATTGATTTTAAATATATATCCTATTTAAATTAAAAGATAAATTATAATTATTTATTTTTTTAATATTATGATCATTTTATTTTATATTATATTTTTTTAATACAATTAGAAAGACTTATTAGTAAGAATTTAGATGTTGAGGTCAATCGGGTTTTAACCCTTGACTTTCTACCATTAAAGATATTGTTATTATTTTTAAAGAAATTGAGGTTAACGATATTTAAACTTGTTACAAGAAAATTTTTTATTATATATTTTTAAAAAAAATTGTACTTTAATTGGCTAATTCTCCAATTTTTAATCTTAGCTAAGTATTGTGTATTTTTTTGTATTTTAATTAATTGATCCTCCAACTCTTATTCTTAAGCCAATATTGAATTCTCATTTTATTAATGAGTATATATATATATATATATATATATATATATGGGAAAAATTTCCTACATTTCTTAAAAAAAATAAAACTTCTCTTCATCCCTCATAATGTCATCCATGCCACTGTCGCCACCGCTATGCTCCCTCGCCGACACCCGCGCCCACCACCGAGCCCCCTGCCAGTGCCCTCAGCTGCGCTCACGCCCTCCATGCCCATGCCTGCGCCCACCGCCGAGTCCCCGTTTGCATCCGCACCCTCCTTTGCCCCTGTGCCTACCACCGAGCCCCCGCCTGTGCCCACATCCTCCATTGTGCCTACGCCCACCACCAAGCCCCGCCTGTGCCCTCGTCCTCCGTCGCACCCACGCCCTTTGCAAGAACGTTATAAAGAGATGCATTCTTATAAATTTATAAAATTAGGTTAGAATACTAAGCAAAATAGTACTAATGCTCAAGGGCTAAATTCAAATCAGCCTAGAAAGTTTGACTCGGCTTGAGTGGTTGCCAACCCTATTTAGATCTTTGTTTACTCATGTGGGCACCTGTACTTTAATTTGTCATTTCTAGACCTGGATTTGCATGCCTGCAAATCTCCATATATACGTCAAAGCTCCCCACCATTGTTGACAATATATGCAGGCTACAAATTCCTGTTACCAATGTTCAATTCAAGACGTCTCTCTCAAATTCCTGATACCAATGTTCAATTCAAGACGTCTCTCTCGAGCACCTTATGACTTATCAGGAATGGTGCCAGCTAGAGACCAGCATTTGTCACTTGGAATCTCAAACCCCTCCCCAAAATCTCTTTCTCTCACGTTTAATCCATTGTGCGACCAAACCCACAAACATCAACGTGAATAGACAATCAAGAATGGTAAATTTACTGATTGTTATATGAGAAAAGGAAGGTAAATATATAGACCAACCCCATCATCTGCGTCCCGTAAGAACTACGAGATCACCCTAAGTAGACCGACTATAAATCCTGTTCAACGAGCGAAACACATTAGAAACACATTAATTATCCGCTCTCTAATTGGATAAGGGACGGAGAAAGACAATCATTCACGTGCTTTAATACATGCATTTAATTTATTCGGAGCTATTAAAGCAGGATCAGTTTACTTTATTGCCGACTTTACCATCCACGGCTTCATTAAAATCTCCATTAGTCATTTAGTCACTTGCTTCTCTTTCATATATCGTCTTTGAAACAAACATGGAATTGATGTATACTTTGGTCAACATAGATGACCAGCTAATTGGGTGAATGTCAAACGCTCAAGTTTCTCTTTATCACAAGTACTTGTTGGAAAAAAAAGAAAAAGTACTTCGTGGGATCATATTTTGAATGTTTATTTATCAAGTGTGCATTTTCCCCTGCATAGGATAATTGATGGGTGCCTAAATTTTTCAGGCCAGCTTCTTGACCTCGAGGCTTCTTAATTTTCTACCCTTCTGATCTTCAAGTTTAGTGATTTTGTTTACTGTACGGTCCATGGAATTAAGATGTCCACTTATAAGATGACAAGGAAGCAATAAGAAGCCTTAAATTCTAAGAATTAAGTTATTCGTTGATGGAATAGGTCATGAGCCACCGCCAATGGACTGTTGTTTCTGTCGTGGAAGGTTGCTCATCTTTGGCCTGTCACGCCCGTCTTTTCTTGAGCACTTTCAGAAGCGACGTTGATTATGAACGTTGGCTAGGCTGCCGGTCACGGGCCAGAAAGGTCGTGGACTGGGGCTAACAACGGGCTAAGAATAGGCATTTCGGGGACGAAATTCCCTAAGGTGGGTGGATTGTGAGATCCCTCAACTTAGTCCCACATCTAATACCTACTGGGAGAAGATCTTGTTTATAAGTGGGAATGAACTATAGATCTTTAACTTCCGGGGTACCCATTTTAAAGAAATGACTTGGCCCATTACGTTGCACTTTGGGCTGGGTCGTTACAGAATCAGAATAAGTCAAATAGGAATCAGTTTTAGTTGAATCGGTCATATACAAAAATTTTAACTTAATCAAAATTAATGGGTTATTAGTATAGAATATGTCATTTTAATGTAATTTTCATGTTATAATGTGTATTATATTTTATGATATTTTTTCATATTTTTTGGATTTTTTAAAAATTATTTGGAGTTAGTTATTATTATTGACTCGAATCGGAGTCGAGTCAACTTTTAATTACGAGAATGCCACTTATACTTCATCCCTTTTCTCCCGCCGCCGCCACCACCGCCGCCCTGCCACCCTCGCCGCCCTGTAGCCCCGTCGCCCCCTGTCCTGCCCCGTCGCCGCCCCTCGCCGCCCTATTGCCCCGTTGCTACCCCCTCCTCGCCTTTGGCCCCGCCGAGCCGCCCCGAAGCCACCCTGGCAGCTCGCTCTGCCCTGCCTTGCCACCCCGAAGCCGCCCTCGCAGCTCGCCCCACCCTGCCTCCCCGCCCAGCCCCGCCCTTGCAACTCGACCCCCCCCCACCTCGCCGCTTCTGTCGCCTCCCTCGCCGCTCGCCGTCACCGCCCTGTCCCACGCCGCCATTGCCCCCCAGCCCCAGCCCCCCGGTCGCCCGTTGCCGCCCCTGTCGCCTCCCCGTCGCCGGCCATAATCGGCCAATTCGAGCCGATTCTGGAATCGGCTCGAATCGGGTAAAATCGGTTCGAATCGGTCGATTCTCGGACCGATTTGAGCCCGACCGATTCACGTTATTTTTTAAATCGGATCGCCACCGATCCGATTCAAATCGGTCGATTCAGAGTAGAATCGGCCGAGTTATGCAACAGTGATCACATGTTTAGTTTCAAAGGTTTGGCAACCTACAATTTTTTCCTCCCTAATTTCCATGATCTTGACATATTCCCTATGCAAAACTTGTTGCCCTGCCAAGGACCTTTTAATTGCTGAAATATGAAATCAAAATGATGCATTTGTCTTGTTGAAGTCACAGCATATGATTAGTTGAGAGTCGAAGAGATAGTTACAACTTACAAGTAGATTAAAGAAAATATATATATATATATATGAATTCCCTATACTACGATGCTTGACATAGCAAACAAATTAATAATTCAATACAATATCAACCAGCATTATGCTCGAATTTGCAGTTCACGACTCTACATCACATAGAGACGTGCGAGAAGAAGATACAGATATATCACCCATCGTAAAGGAGCTCCAAGCAAACACAGAACGGTGTCCTCATCTTCAAGATGGGACGTTTATAGGCATAAACAATCTACACCGGTTTAGGTCACGGGTAAGGAATAATATATATGGCCGTTGTTGGGTATCGGGTAATTAGAGTTAATTGCCCAGTTCCCCAATACCCAATAACAGGCTCATTAAACCTTACCCATGACCATAACAGTGCAATTCAACATTATCATACCTGACAAACGTTTAAGTGGAGAGCTTCAATTTGGCTCTTGATTTGGGTAATGTTGCTATCATTGGTCATGGAAGAACTTGGCTAATTCTAATATGCAGCTTCCAACTTTTAACAAAGTGAGAAAATTGTCATCTATTATTGACCCCGTGAAAGGTACATAACGTACCGCAAGGATATGGAATCCCTTTATCAACTTCAACCCTGATACCGACAATGCGCCCCGCCCTGGGCTCGGCTTAGCTCGATCGCTCACTAGATGAGTCCGAGCCTTAGCCAACCTCCGGTTTGTATAGATATTTGATCAGCAGCTCAGGCTCCTTGTATATATAGCCAGTGATTTACTGTAGCAATACTACAACAAGCTGTCTTTGGTAATTTATTAGTTAGTGTAAATCCTCTTAATTGGAGGAGATTAATTTAATTAATACTATTATTTTTTAAACGCTATTAATTAAGGTGATTTCAACCAATTAAAAAAATATTATAGGGAATTTGCTCTAGTATTTGAGACCTATGTCAAATAAATTTTAATTTTTAAATAAAATTTTATTGAATAATGATATAGATTGTAATAATTTAATATCTTAGATATAGACTATGATTGATTGTAAAGATATATCCTATTTAAATTAAAAGATAAATTATAATTATTTATTTTTTTAATATTATGATCATTTTATTTTATATTATATTTTTTAATACAATTAAAAAGACTCTTATTAGTAAGAATTTAGATGTTGAGGTCAATCGGGTTTTAACCCGTGACTTTCTACCATTAAAGATATTGTTATTATTTTTAAAGAAATTGAGGTTAACGAGATTTAAACTTATTATAAGAGAAATTTTTATTATATTTTTTAAAAAAATTGTACTTTAATTGGCTAATTCTCCAATTTTTAATCTTAGGTAAGTATTGTGTATTTTTTTGTATTTTAATTAATTGATCCTCCAACTCTTATTCTTAAGCCAATATTGAGTTCTCATTTTATTAATGAGTATATATATATATATATATATATATATATATGGGAAAAATTTCTTACATATCTCAAAAAAAAATAAAACTTCTCTTCCTCCCTCACACTGGCGTCTATGCCATTGTCGCCACCACTGTGCTCCGTCGCTGACACTGCGCCCACCACCGAGCCCCCTGCCAGTGCACTCAGCTGTGCTCACGCCCTCTATGCCCATGCCTGTGCCCACCGCCGAGCCCCTGTTTGCATCTGCACTCTCCTTTGCCCCTGCGCCCACCACTGAGCCCCCGCCTGTGCCCGCATCCTCCATTGTGCCCACGCCCACCACCAAGCCCCGCCTGTGCCCTCGTCCTCCGTCGCATCCACGCCCTTTGTAAAAACATTATAAAAAGATGCATTCTTATAAATTTGTAAAATTATGTTAGAATACTAAGCAAAATAGTACTAATGCAAGTGCTTAATTCAAATAAGCCTAGAAAGTTCGACTCGGCTTGAGTGGTTGCCAACCCTATTTAGATCTTTGTTTA
Organism: Piper betle; assembly: GCA_033002965.1. Lineage (NCBI taxonomy): Eukaryota > Viridiplantae > Streptophyta > Magnoliopsida > Piperales > Piperaceae > Piper > Piper betle. The sequence continues at coordinate 119,218 of JAURVB010001837.1, read as the reverse complement.
CTCATGTGGGCACCTGTACCTTAATTTGTCATTTCTAGACCTGGATTTGCATGCCGGCAAATCTCCATACATACATCAAAGCTCCCCACCATTGTTGACAATATATGCAGGCTACAAATTCCTGATACCAACGTTCAATTCAAGACGTCTCTCTCGAGCACCTTATGACTTATCAGGAATGGTGCCAGCTAGAGACCAGCATTTGTCACTTGGGATCTCAAACCCCTCCCAAAAACCCCTTTCTCTCCCGTTTAATCCATTGTGCGACCAAACCCTCTAACATCAACATGAATAGACAATCAAGAATGGTATATTTAGTGATTGTTATACGAGAGAAAAGGAAGGAAAATCTATTGACGAACCCCATCATCTACGTCCCGTGAGAACTATGAGGTCACCCCAAGTAGACTGACTAAAAATCTTGTTCATGAGAAGCTATGAGATCACATTAGAGTTATTCGCTCTCCAATTAAATAAGGGCTAGAGAAAGACAATCACTCATGTGTTTTAATACATTTATTTAATTTATTCGGAGCTATTAAAACAGGATCATTACTTTATCGCCGACTTTACCATCCACGGCTTCATTAAAATCTCAATTAGTCATTTAGTCATTTGCTTCACTTTTATATATCGTCATTGAAACAAACATGGAATTGATGTACTTTGGTCAACATAGATGACCAGCTAATTGGGTGAATGTCAAACGCTCAAGTTTCTCTTTATCACAAGTGCTTGTTGGAAAAAAAAGAAACGTACTTCGTGGGATCATATTTTGAATGTTTATTTATCTAGTGTGCATTTTCCCCTGCATAGGATAATTGATGGGTGCCTAAATTTTTCAGGCCAGCTTCTTGACCTCGAGGCTTCTTAATTTTCTACCCTTCTGATCTTCAAGTTTAGTGATTTTGTTTACTGTACGGTCCATGGAATTAAGATGTCCACTTATAAGATGACAAGGAAGCAATAAGAAGCCTTAAATTCTAAGAATTAAGTTATTCGTTGATGGAATAGGTCATGAGCCACCGCCAATGGACTGTTGTTTCTGTCGTGGAAGGTTGCTAATCTTTGGCCTGTCACGCCCGTCTTTTCTTGAGCACTTTCAGAAGCGACGTTGATTAGCATAGCACAGTACGTTTATTGCACCTTACTATTACATTAGTTTGCTCAGATGGGCTAATCAAAATATCGATGATTGATGCCAGCATTCGTCAATTAGTAGTAAAGATCAACTCGAAGGAATGATTGAAAATAAATAAATAAATAAAACAAACTTTCATGATATGATTGAAATCGAAACCATACAGAGTACCTTTCTTCATATCCGCCCCGAAGTCCTCTCATATGTCGACTGTCTAATTTACTCGCCTACAAGCCTTTTATATGATCAGTACCCCATACAATACCACATCTCCGGATAAAACACATGCCAGATAATGCACCTAATTACCCTTGAAAAATAGACTTCTTCCTTCGAAGTACAATTTTAATTTTTACTTATTCTTCACGCATTTGAGAGGAATTGCGTGCAAGTACGAGGGGAGATGAAGATGAGAAGAACCCTTGGATTTTGAATAAAATAGGGATGGGTTCGAAAATCCGATATCCACAAATCCGATCTAAATCCGACTTGTGTATATCTAATCCAAAAGAGTTACAGATTAAACATGGTTTTAGAATTTTTAGACACAATATATATGAAAATATTTAAATCAGATACGAATTTGGGATGATCCAACTATTATAGATAATATTTTGTAAAATTATATTTAAAAATATTTTAAAAATAATATTTTTTATTATATTTAATATATTTTTATATTAAAATTTATATTATTTTAGTTCATTGAGTTGGATATGAGTGAGCAATTTTGGGTCCGATATAAATATGGTAAATAAAATGAATATAATTTTTAGATTTGCGTGTGATTTGATTTTGGATTTTCGGATTCGGGTCAAATAAAGATTATACCATATGTGATCCATATCTAACCCGCAAAAGCTTTTATAACTAAAATTTTCGGTGACAAACCAAATTTCAGCCTTTCACCAAAAATTTCGGTGACAATGATTGGTAATTGAGTTCAGGACTGGTAATTGAATCATAGACTAAGCATTGTGAAGAGCTCAACTTTTGATAACAAATGCAATGATTTTGTGCAATTTCCTCATTACTGTAAGGAAATTTCTATCTAAAGCTTGCTAATCTAAGGGCAGGGACTTCTAGCCTGGGAAATTTGCGCTTTATCCGCTCCACTGCTTGGATCTTTCCTCTGTTTGCAATCAGGGGCTCTTAGGCAGTTAGGAAGACTAGGAGTAGGAATCTGGAATAAGATGAGAGTTGTAGAAATTATAGTACTAAGTTGTTAGGCCTCCAAGTCAAAAGGAGGGAAGGGAATATTCGGTCTATGGCATCAGTAGAAGAAGGGGTTCTATAAAAGGGGTTGAAGCTTCTTTTTCCATTAGTGAATTCAGCCTATTGGTTTTGGGTCTCATTATAGGTACTAAACTAAGGGTAGTTAAGGTAAATACAATTATGGAATTAGTGAAATACAATAGTGGATATATTTAAAGAAACATAAATAATTACATTCAAAACCATCGAATTAATTTTTAAGCCTTCTTTAAAGAACAATTATTTAACAGTTTTAATTTAAAGTATATCGAAATATGATTCTTCTAAAAAATATGAAAACCTCTCATTCATAAAAAAACTATATATATAAAGAAATAATGAGAAATAAAGAAACAAATATTAACAAATTGATTAGTGAAGCAATAAAGAAACAAATATTAACAAATTGTCAATAAATAGTAGTTCAATTTAAAGCAAAATTACAATTAAAATTAGAAATATAACTTAAAATCAGATTTAAACCTAAAGCAAGTAAATAACATTCAAAATTGCAACTCACATTGAAAAAATAAAATAAAACAAAGAAAATTGTGTAGAGAGTTGTGCGTTCATAGTTTTAAAATTTCTTTAATTTCCATAGGTTGACAAGTTCAATTGGTATTTCTTTGTACTTTCGCGTTTGATTGTTTGTACGAGGCTCTATGCATTGAGTAATCCTTACCATTTGTTTCGAGTCTTCACGGCATAAAAATAGTCGTGCATGTTTCAAGAAAGAAACAAATGATAATATTTTTAGGGAAAAATTTGAAGAGAAATTCACCTTTTGTCATAATTGAACAAAAATATAGTCAAGTTAAGTATTACCTTAAAGATAGTTTGTTTGTTTATTATCTTATTTGAATAATTAAATGATGGAAAATGTTTATTGTGTAGTTTTTGGTGCTTTAATAATAGATAAAGCGATTGTGAATGAATTCATCAAAGGTTCAACACTCGCAAATCATATAACGAAATCAAAGCCTAATCAAGATAATGCAATTAGTTACCCAACTTTAAATCTGTACGGAGAATATCATGCTCATGCATATAATTCTAAACGTAAGTTTCTCTCTCAAACCTCACCCTGGAAATGTTCACCAAGGTACCTTCCAACTCATTCTCTGTTATTTTTACAACCTCGTAACTAGAAACAATAAGAAATGAATGCTCGTAAACAAGATGTCTAGTAAAAACAACAAAAATCCAAAGTACATAATTTTACCTCCCACGATAAAAATTACCCGAACATCCTTCATTGACTTTCTCTTCTTTAGAGGAAATCAATTTGGCTTCATCAATACAAAATGTATCATCTGGTTGGAAAGCTTCATAAGTAAACGCTACAATTGTAGAACTGCGCATTTGAAGATACATAATATAACAAACAAATTATTAAAAATTAGGTAATCAATACAACATTCTCAGGTCGTGTATGGATGTACATAAAATTATGACAAAACGTGCATTACCCTACTTCAAAAAAAAAAAAAAGCTAGTTACAATAGAGAAGGGTGCAAAATTTAAGCTAATACTAGTAGTAGACATCAACTAAGCTTAACATAAGAAACATTTTGAAAATTAGGTTGCATTACCTTCATGCAAGTTGATCTGGTTCCTCTTTCTCCATTTTCTGATTATTATGCAATATAATCGAAGGTAAGTTTCTAAAGAAACCATCAAAATCTCCAAATACACATAATTTTAAGTGTATTTCAATTAAACATGTCTCAGAAAATGATGAATCATTGTTTAACAAATCTTGTAGGACAAAACAAGTGCATTGGCATCAATGCTTTCATTTTACATCATTCCCAGAATTTGCCTCACAATACCACAATGGAGCCCGCAAAAGAGAACTTAATTAAGTTGTCCAAAACAAAAAACCACATTGAACAATCAAACTTCTCAGCTTTCATCCTCAAAACACCCATAAAATCTTTAGAGAATTCAAGCTTCCACTACAAAGTCAAAACAAATAGGAAATAACCTAAGAAACCTAGTGATCAAACAAAGAACGAATGACATTAGATGAAAGATAAATAGAATTTGTGGTAGTTGTATATGTGAAATCAGAAATTTATAAAATGGAAAAAAATTTAAGTTCAAAACACTTGATTTGTAACCAACTATAATCACAAAAATTTCCAATAATAGTACTAGATACAAGTAACTTCCAAGAAAATATAAATAGAAATGCATAATAAAATAATATAACGAAATTATAACATACTTAACATGCTTCCCCTAAAGTGCGAGGACTTGAAATCTCTCATAGATATATAAGGACAAGTGTATTAAAACTAAGTATAAAAGAATCATTTATATAAGTGATTAGTTTGCGATCCGTTGGGATCTACTTAGCATGTCTCGTTTGTAAAATCATAAAAGTATATATAAACACCATTAGGTGTTCCCTTCCCATCCTAGCGCCAGCATTCAATCACCACATCATAATATGTAAAGTTAGGAGTTACCTATATTAATATTAGGTATCTCTTTATTTTATATTTATTTATTTTATAATAAGACGTAAGGTTAAGAGTTATCAAAAACTCCTACCTAGTAGGATGTTGATTGGCTGCAGGGTCTTATAATACACAATATATAATTATATTTGGTAAACCTAGTAAATACATAACCATTAAATGATAAATGGTTTTGTAACTATAATTCTAATAATCTCCCACTTGGGTTTCAAAATATTTATCATATAGCTATGATCTTAAGTATCACTTCTATCTTCATATTTGTATATGCATGTAGTTAACCAAGGCCTCCATAATATACACACGTTTAGTTCAAAAGCTTGAGAATGTAAAATCGTCATTATAGTATCGTGCACTCGCACCATGCCTACGCATCTTACCAGTAAATGATAATTATCCACTCGTGTCTAACCGATAATAATTGTGTAACCACACCATGCTCACACATCTTATCAGTTATTAAATAATTGTGCACCCACCAACCACCAAATAAATAATAATGCACATGCATCAAACTAGTAAACAAATCACAATGTACACACATCAAACTGGTAAATAAATAACAGTGCATACACATCAAACTGATAATAAAATAATGACATCCAATTTCATTTAGAATAGCAATTTAATCAAGAAGGGACTGAACCCATATTCCGAACAACACAAAAACCAAATATTTTATTAAATGAATCTGTATAATAATTTTAGTTGATACCTTTTTCATCATCTTAAATATATCTCAGATATAATGGTATTTTTCTTATATGTGTTGGCCTTGAAGTGACATTAAGAAATCTCCCTTATAACAATAACATAACAACTTGTCCCTCCATACGAAAAATCACTTGTAAACTTTTCATCAAATATTATGAGATAAATGACCTCCATAGTAGTCAAAATGACTGCAATCTTATTTGCCTCCATAGATGTATTGACCAATATATTAATGTTTCTTACTTTTTGAATAAATTATGCCACCTCCAAACACAAACCTTGTATTCTAAGTCAAAATATCCAACCATTTTCAATTTCAAGTTTGACAAGTTAAACAAAGGATCAATAACTCTCCCATGTCATGTATCTTTTTTAAGACTTACCCAATAATAATTACTAAGATTTGTTTAGTTGGTTAAGCACACTTGAGAGCATGCATACAACAATCATTGTATTTATATCAAACGTTCAAAAATTTTATTTGTAATTCTCTTTCTTTACATTGAGGATATTTTGCTAGTTGAGAATAATAATGATTATCTAATTTCTATTAAAGAATGGTTGTCCTCAAATTTTGAAATAAAAGACATTGGTGAAGCTGAATTCATACTTAATGTGAAAATTCAGAAAGATCGTTCAAAGAGAACTTTATCTCTTTCTCGATAATCTTATATCAATAAGATATTGGAATAGTTCAAAATGCACAATTGTCACCCAATAGATACTCCAATAATAAAAGATGAAAATTTTAAATTGTACGAATTGACTTCTGAGGAAAAAACAGAAAATGTCCAACATCTCATACTCAATGCTATTAGAAGCTTGATGTATACAATGATTTGCCCACATCTTTACGTAGCCTTTGCTGTTGGATTAGTAAGCATATATCAATCCAACCCAAGGTCATTGGAAAGCTATGAAGAGGATTCTACTTTACCTCAAAGGGATTGTGTAAAACCCGCAATTCGAGTCAGGGTTTTATATTCAGAACCGGTCGGTTCGACTGTTATTTTTGAGTTGAGTCAGTTTCAGAATACATGCACTGAGCCGACGCCAGTCGCGTGTATGAGCTATGAGGGTCATGCGTACCCAAGTATACGATGATGACGTCATGAACACAGCAGAAAAGAATGAGTTATCAGAGCATATGAAGGCATGCAATTTATTTTTTATTATTATTATATATATAGTGGATCATAGAATTAGTATTGGGCCGTTTATCGCGTTAGGACGCATTACGGGTAGTTTGGGTGGGTTGATAGTCTTAGAGCATATCATTATGATGTTTTAGTGTTTGTTTGATTTTATGGGATTTTTCCCGATTTTTATGGATTTTTTAAGGATTTACTTCGAGTTAGTTATGATACTTGACTCGAGCTAGGGAAGAGTCAAGTATTATTTACGAGTTTGCCACCCAACTAAGTTTTCACCCCGACTTTTTCTCCCCCACTCCCAAACCCTAACCGCCGCGCCGCTCCTGTTCGCGCGCCACCGCCGCCACGACTGACGCCGCCTGGCCGCTGATCGACGCCGACCAGCCCGGCCACGGCGTCGCCCTGCCGCCCCGAGCAGGCCGGCCACGAGCTAGCTGCCGCAATGCGAGGAAGCCGTGCCTTTGCATCATGCTTCCGTCGCCAATCGTGCTGTCAGGCACCGTCGCCGCCGCGATCCAGCAGTCGCCTCGGCACCCTCAACCCCTCAGCCGCCTTTCTAGATCGGAGCGGAGGCCATCGCCGGCCTGGCCGACCGGATCTAGCGACCCATCGCCACCACTCCATCTTAGCCTTTTTTCGGTGAGCCGCCGCCTCCATTGGCCGCGTCGACCTCATAGATGAGTCGGGCTCGCCGAGCCGGTTCCAAGGGTACCCAACACGACCACTTTCCGGCCAGTAGACGCCGTCGGCGATTGTCGCCGGAAAACCACTTGAAGCCACCGGAAAACCGCCAGCAGCTGCCGGAAAACCGAAATTTCTGGAATTCACTGGAATTCACCGGATCTTTCGCGGGGCTCACCCAGCCAAGCCCGATCGAGCTTCGGATGCCGATGAGCGCCCAATTTGAGTTCCGAGACACGCGACAGAACCTTAACCGTCGCCGATTGTCAACAACGTGAGGTATAATTACCTCTGATTGATTTATTTAAAATTGATGATAATTGTTTACATAGCATGCTAGGGTTGATTAATTATTATGATGAATGTTAAGATTATGAATGAAGTAAACACATGCATGATGTGATTAACAAGGAATGAAGGTTAAATGAGCTAATGAAGTAAAGTAAATTTGAGTATGATAATCTAAGTACAACGTAACTTAGGAAATATAATAAAATAGGTGTTAATAGGATAAGCTGGAATTATTTTTACATTTATAATTGTTGATTGTTATGGTTGATGTTTGTATTGTGGTGTGATGGTCATGTCGGATTTGATGCATCATTTAGTTAGCGGGCGTTAGTATTTAGTTTTGATGTGTAGGTACGGAGTAGGAGCTCGCCACCTAGGCGCGATGACACGCTTGGAGCTTCTACCAGGTCCGTTTAGGACTCGTCCGTTTTACTCTTTTCTATTGTATGTTTGTTTTAATGCCTACAGGATGAGTTAAGTGGCGCTTTATCGGATCCCACTTAACTCGGGCCATTTAACCGAATAGTTTTTCGGACTAATAACCCCTCGAGGATGAGATCCTTCGAGGATGATTTCGAAAACAAGATCCACCACAAGTTGCCTTCGGGCCTATTATATAACTCCCTACCCAAGCCTATATATATATATATATATATATATATATATATATATGTTTTCACATTTCTGTGAGACGAGAGATGGAGAAATCGACTGCACATACCATGCAGAGGATGTCGTGACAGTCAAAGCGGGCTCTAGATTAGTGCCAACGGACTGTTCCATTCCCGAGGGATCCTAACAACTCCGCGTTTGAGTTCCTCACACCCGGAGAACGTGGAGGTATATGGGTACTGTTAAGTACAACGCATGTTCAGACTTGTAGTTCAAAGGGTACTAAAGGCAACTGCCTGAGAGTACTCGACCTTCGTGCTCAAGGCCAGGAGAAATATGGAGGTAAGGAGAGGGCTTAGGATAAAGTTTCACGTGAAGTACTGAAAAAGAAGTGCCGAGAGTGGCACAGTACCAGCAGCAGATCAGTAAGTTCGGGATGCTACCGGGTCTGCAGCCCAGTGGCTCCTTAGTAGTGCCCTTCAGAGAGTTCTTGAGGAAGTATATGGTTTTCTTTCATATGAGAGTTTACTCTCATAGCCAGCTTGTTATAGTTATTTTATTTCCCAGACCAGTAACACTTGTTACTGTCGTGTCTTTATACTATATGTAGGTAATAATCAGAGTTAGAGGAGCTAGCTTGGACGGAGGAGCATTGTTGTCGCTTGCACACATGTCAGTTGATTGAGAGGTTATATTTTGTTTATGATACTATTATATTGTGGATGTTGTGAAATGCTAAGACATGATATGATATGATTGAATGTCATGAGATGATGATAAGACATGATGATGTGACATGATTGAATGCTAAGACATGATGACAGATTGCGTGAATGAAGTTGCGTGATGTATAGATACATGTTTACATATATGTTTATATATAGTATTTTGACAGGGTGACCCTAATTGCACTTTTAGGGGAAATTCTGTCCATTTTATTTTAGAATTTTCATCGATTTTGATCGTAATTGTGATGGTGTGTAATTTAGTTTGCATGTCATCCTGTAGTATCATGTTAGGATTTTGTGCATTCATCCATGCATGACGAGTAATATCTTCATCTTAAGACGCCCAGATTAGATCCGCACGAGTTGGGTTTGGGTTAGCCGACCTAACCGAGGCTTATAACATGCCGGTTCGGTTCATGAGCATGGACCGGATTTGGGGTGTTACAAATTGCACATCATTCTCTCACTTACAGATGCTCTCCAACTAGCTTGCAAACTAATGTTGACTAGGCTGGTGATATGAAAGAATGAAAATCCACTTCATGATACATTTTCGTAGTTAATGGAGGAGCTATCTCATGGGCCAGAAAGAAACAAATTTGAATTTCATTATCCACAATGGAAGTCAAATTTGTAGCTTCTGCCATTGCAATTCAAGAAAGTGTTTAGTTGAGCATATTTTTGCAATATTTGGGAGTTGTCACAATTTCTCCACAACCAGTGACAATATTTTGCGACAATTTGGCTGGACTAACTTACATGATAGATCCCACATATCATATCAAAACCAAACATATTGATATCAAGTGTAATTTCATTAGAAATATTGTTCAAAAAAGAAGTGAGTCTAAAATACATCTCTACACATCAGATGATTATTGATCCTTGAATGCCAGATGAATAGTATGCCAGATGAAATGAATGACTTTCTCACCAAGCATTCGCCTCTAATGCTTCTGTATCACTAAGAGATGAGACATCAATACTTTAAGTCATGTATATTTCCTTAATAGAGTTTAAGATGAGAATTTTTTTATAATAGTCAATATGGTTATCCACAATAATATATCTCATAAAGCCAATGATGATAAACATTACAGGGTGAGATTATCGAAACACATATAATTCCTTGTACCCTTATCCTTAATGACTTTCAACTATATTTGAGATAACTAATTAAAGTTATTTTCTTTAACATATTACCTACGACTATGGATGATTCGACAATATATGGTATGTCTAAAAAATAACAATAATTGGTTAAGCAAAAGTACTATATGTGTGAAAGAAATACTATTTTAAAAACTATATTCGAGTCATGACCGTTATTATGTCTCTGTGACTGAATAATGTGGATAATAAAAATAAAGTCAAATTTTTTTATGGATATGTAATCTTCACTATATTCTAGGGTAGAGAGTAAATATCTAAGTCATTTAAGTATCCTAATAGGTACTTTTTGTACTTCTTTTTTCCCTTGTTTTTGCAAGTTGAATGACCTATTCTTCATATAATATTCTCTACGTATTTTTCTTAATGAATCACAATTTATGTGCAAGTTAGAAATTAGATTTAGTGGTGCCTATGAATTGAGAATATCTTTCGTTATGTGCGAGTGATAGATATTGTGTACATGACTCCGATATAAAGAGATATACCCTTCATATTTAACACATATTTTTTGTACATACATTATATCTTGGATAGTTGCAGGGAAGGAGAGATAGGTTGTGGAAAACAGGCTTGGTTCTAGTAATCAAGCTTCGTTGTTCGAAGGCTTGTTTGGAGATTGAAAACTTAGGCTGGTATTTCTAATCTTTATACTACGTTTTAATTAAGATATTATTATGAACTAATAAGTGGTATACTGGAAGGGGGATTGTTTGAAGCTCTGTGACGCTGGAGCCATCAATTTTGTTGAGACAATGGCGGTGTAAATGGGGGAAGGATGCTAGTCCAGGTGGGAGTCACCTCCCTCTGAATTGTGTGCCTTGTCCTCTCCCAACTCCCCCTCTTAGACCTCATCCACTCTGCCATCAACGGCAAACATTGGCGTCTGGCCTCCGACGAGGCTGATGATATTGATGGTCACCGATCTTGCAGTCTCCCTTGGTTATGGGGGATTGATTCCCAAGATTTCTATAGCCTCCCTGATCTTAAGAAAAATCCCCAAAATTGGAGTTCAACCACAGCGAACAAAAGTAATGGGAAAATAAGACCTGAGAAATAAGATAAAATAAAACCACAAAAGAGCAGAGATTTAACATGAAAAACCCTCCTTCAATCGAGAGTCAAAAACCATGGGCAACAACGAACAATTCACTACTTTAACCAAAGATTACAGTCATCAAAAATATATAGAGATGTACAAGAAGATTACTCACAGACCCTATATCATTGAGATTACAAGATTTCACTCTCTCTCAATACTCCGTATAAGATAAACTCATGAATATTTTCCCCTCTCTCTTTTTCTTGTCTTTTCTTTTGCTTGTCTTGCCCCCCTTAGAATGAGGCAAATGAAGCTCATTTTATAGAGAAGCTTTGAGACCCTTCAATCTCCATAGAATAACTAACAGTCACCTCTGTTAATATTTCGAGAAGCTTTGAGACCCTTCAATCTCCATGGAATAACTAACAGCCACCTCTGTTAATATTCTGAGATTTCTTTAGTATTCCGTGTAAAACCCGTGACTCGAGCCAGAGTTTTACGGGAGTGAACCAGTCGGTTCAACCGTCGGTTCGAATCGAGTCAGCTTCATGGACCGCGAGCTGAGTTGAGGCCAGCTGTGAGTTATGAGCGATGAGGGTCATGTATGCTCAAATGTACGATGATAACGCCTAAAAGATGATGAAAAATGGGTTATCAAGTATATGGAGGTATGCAGTATTGATTGTTATTTTTATTTGATCGTAGAATATTTTTAGGGCCGAATGACGAATTAGGACACGATATAGGTGAGTTTGGGTGGGTTATTAGTTATAGAACATATCATTTGGATGTTGCTGTGTTTGTTTGATTTTACGGGATTTTTCCCAATTTTTTTGGATTTTTTTAGGATTTATTAGGAGATAGTTATTATTATTGACTCGAGTCGGAGTCGAGTCAAGTTTAATTTACAAAAATGCCATCACACGCCCCTTCATCTTTCCCGACCTTCCTCACCCCAAACCCTCGCCGCCGCCGCTGTACGCCGACGCTACCGCCGCACTGCCGCCGAGCGCCGCCCCGCCCCGTCGTGCCATCGCCGTGCCGCCACGACCCACCCCGGCCACCGTCTCGCCGCCACGACGCCGGAATCGCCCCTCGAAACCACCTCGGCCGCCGCCACTTTGGGCCGGATTTCACCGCCGTCCGGGCCGCTCCGCCGCCAGTGTGACCCTGACGAGCACCCCTCGCCGTTGCCGACATTTCTCCCATCCTCCCGACCGCCGTCGAGGCCGGCCGGAGCCCCGATCGGAGCACACCGCCGCCGCCGCCCATTTTCGACACCGTCGTCGACGGCCATCGCCGCCTCGGTTGCTTTGTTTGACACCGCCATCGGACCAAGCTTGTCGAGCTGGTGCCGATAGATCCCCTGATTGCCCCGTCCCGAATCGTTGCCGGAAAACCGTCGGAATCTGCCGGAAAATCGCCGGAATCTGTCGGAAAACCGCCGACACTCGCCGGAAAACCGCCGGAACCGCCGGAAAATTGGATTCATGGGAAATTCGCCGGATCATCCGCCAAACGCACCTGGTCCAATCTGATCGGACTTCGGACGCCGCTAGGTGCCAAATTCGAGTTTCGAGCCACGAAACGGAAACCCTAGCCGTCGCCGATTTTCGACGACACGAGGTATAATTTATTTTAAAATATTGATTATTAGAATTGCATGTCAGGATTTGTGTGGGTGTTATAAATATATATATTTTTAATGTAGGTTTGATTAAGAATAGAAATATGAAATTATTTGGTTGAGTGGTGTTAAAAATGGAGGCTAAGAAATTAATTAGTGTAACTAGGCGATGATCATGATCTAATGCAAACTAGCCTAAGTAGACTTGCTAGAATTGATATAGGTTGATGTGTGTTGATTGATGCGTGATTGTGTTGATTATGTGTGTATGCTATAGGATGTGTGATTCATCATGCGGGCGTTAGTTTTTAGCTTGATTGTGTAGGTACGGTGTAGGAGCTCGCCGCCTAGGCGCGTGGACCCGTTTGGAGCTTCTACCAGGTCCGTTTAAGACTCGTTCTCTGTTTTACGCTACTCTATTGAATATTTGATTTATCATGTGCAGGACGAGTTAAGTGGCGTTTTATCGGATCCCACTTAACTCGGGCCATTTAGCCAACAGTTTTATTTCGGATTAATAACCCTCGAGGATGAGATCCCTCGAGTTTGTTTTCAAACTTCAGATCCAGCTCACGATGCCTTCGGGCCTATTGTATAAATCCCAACCCAGGCCTATATATATATAGTTTTCGTGTTTTCGGTGAGAGATGGAATGAGGGTTACTTGCGGCCACGTCTTCAGATAGGGCGTGTGCCCGGAAGAGCGGGCTCTGGAGTTGGGGAGAACCCACTTCGTTCCCGAAGGATCCGGACAACTCCACCTTTGAGTTCCTCAAACCCGGAGAAGTGTGGAGGTTTACGGGTACTGCAATGCAGCGCATGTCTAGACTTGTGGTTCAAAGGGTACTGAAGGTGACTGCCTGAGAGTGCTCGGCCTTTGTGCTCAAGGCCAGGAGTAATATGGAAGGTGCAGAGGGCGGTAAGGAATGAAATTTGATGCGAGAAGCAATAGAGAAATGGCCAAGGTATGAGAATGAGAAAGATAGGGGGATGCTGTCGACCCGAGGGCGACGGCCCGACGACGATGGCTCCCGTATGTGCCCTGATGAGAGTTCTTGAGGAAGTATATGGTTTTGATTCAACCGGAGAGTTTGCTCTCCTGTGCCAGATTGATATTAGTTATTTCCCGGGCCGGTAACACTCGTTACTGACGGTTTTTCTATATATATGTAGGTGAGGAATGCGAGCGATGAAAGTTGTCGGGACTGCGGAGGAGCAGCACGGAACCGCGCACACATGTACCTGCCGCGTGTAATGTATAATGATGGTTGTTTAATGCTGTGTGGATGATTATTACAATGTTTTTGTCTTGATGAATTACTTGTTATGAAACGAATTGATAAATATGAATGATTAGGGAGCCTTGGAGTTCAGACTCGGCTCGGGTAAAAATGAATGAGATAATGATTTAATGTCATGGTAGATTATTATGTGTTATCGTATTTTCATAAAATATTATATATTTTCTTTTGGTTTCTCATTTATTATTTTGTCTTGTTTTTGCTTGTACATCACAGCATGCATGTAGGACCGCGTTAGAACCCAATCGTTCTCATTCATGCATTTCATATTTGCATCTTCATCTTGAGACGCCGAGAGTAGATCCTGGTCGGCTTAACCAAATCTAGTAGATTAACGAACGGTTCGGTCGCCGGTGACATTTCCGGGTCGGTTCACGGGTGAGCCGAAACGGGGTGTTACATTCCGAGTGTGACAATGAGCTACATATCATTAATACAATTACACATATTAACAATCTCCCACTTAGAGTTTGATTGGAACACACCAGTCCAAACTCTTCTTCCACTTGTTCGTTGCATGAGTCCACTTGCATGTTAGTGCAAGTTCACCAAAATTGAGCAAAAACTCAACTTTTTTCCATCCATCAGTTTAGCCAATATATTCGCCGGATTATTTTTTCCATCTATCTTCTCCAACTTCAATTTACGTTCTTCTAACAAAGATCTGATAAAATGATACCTTAACCGTATATGTTTGGTCGTAGGATGAAATGCCGAGTTCTTGGCTAAATGGATTGCACTTTGACTATCACTGTACAACTTGCAATTTACCCCATTAAAACCTAACTCATTCATTAAAGTTTTAATCCAAATATATTCCTTGCTAGCTTCTGTAGCAGCCACATATTCAGCCTCAGTTGAAGACAGAGCAACTATCTTTTGCAATTTGGAAACCCAACTCGCTGCGGTTCCAACCACTGTAAAGATGTATCTGGATGTACTCCTGCCATTGTCTCTATTTCCAGCATGGTCCGAGTCCGCATAACCTTGCACACCAATATTATCACCCTCAAAACACAAACAGTAACTAGAAAGTACCTGAAAATCCATTTTACTGCCTCCCAGTATTCTTTTCCTGGGTTCATCATGAATGGCATACATAAGACTTCCAATAGTTGAAGCATAAGGCACCTTTTTCATGTGAGCTTTATCCACCTCACTCTTAGCACCTTGTTCTTTGGACAATTGGAAACTACCCAAAGTAGTAGTCACCGGCTTGGATTCATTCATGTTGAATCTCTCAAGAACTTTCTTCACATACCCTTCTTGAGATAACCACAACTTCTTGTTCTTCTTGTCTCGGGTAATTTGCATCCCAAAAAGTTGTTTTGCTTCACCCAAATCTTTTATGGAAAAACTCTTGGCCAACCTCATCTTGAGACTAACAATTTTCTCTATACAAGTCCTTGCAACAAGCATGTCATCTACATACAAAGTTAAAATAATGTAATACCTATCATTAAACTTTTATAGATATGCACAGTCGTCCGAATTGCTCCTAGCAAATCCATTATCCAACATAAACTTGTCAAATTTCAAATACCACTATCTTGGTGCTTGTTTGAGTCCATATAGACTCCTCTTCAATTTGCATACCATATTTTCTTTACCTTTGACTTCAAATCTTTTTGGTTGTTCTATATAGATCTCCTCCTCCAAATCACCATGAAGGAAAGCTGTATTTACATGAAGCTGCTCTAAATACAACCCCTTTACAGCCGCAATACTCAAAATAATTCCAATAGAAGTCATTTTTACAACAGGTGCAAATATATCATGAAAATCAATCCCTTCTTTTTGACCAAAACCTTTCACCACAAGTCTTGCCTTATACCTTTATACACCACCGGCTTCAGACTTGACCCGATAGATCCACTTGTTTTGTAGAACCCTCCTTTTTGGTGGCAACCTCACCAACTCCCATATATGATTCTTCTCCAACGATGACATCTCATCTTTCATGGCCAACTCCCACTTAAGATGAGCTTTGTCACTCATGGCTTCATCATAGGACTCCAGTTCTCCTGCATCAGTATACAAAACATGTTGTACAATTAAATTTAATTTCTGATTAGGCTTTCTAACCCTTGTGCTCCTAGATGGTTCAGAAGCAACAACTATCTCTTGTGGTGGCTCTGAGTCATCAATTTGTACATCAAAATATTCAGAATCTGATTCATCATCATTTGGTTGATTAGCCTGTGACTCACCTTCTTGTTCGATCTCTTCAGAAGATAATTGTTCCTCATCACTTGGACCAAATCCTTCATTTTCAACACTTGGCATCTCTTCATCTGTCTCATCAAGCTCCATATATTCTTTTTCTTTTGACTCCTCATTCTTTTCTTCTTTGATGTCTTTGTACATACACTCTTCATTGAATACAACATCCTGACTTCGAAACACCTTGTTGTTCTCGAAATCCCACATCCAGTAACCATATTCATCACCTCCATATCCAAAAAATACACATTTGCAGGACTTTGTATCAAGCTTCTTTCTTGATTCCTTGTCAACATGTGTATATGCAATACAACCAAAGACTTTAAGAAAAGAGTAGTCAACTTTCATACTAGACCATACCTCTTTCGGTATTTTTCCATCTAAGGCGCTTGATGGACTTCGGTTTATTAGATAGACAGTTGTATCCACTATGGCACCCTAAAGATGCAAAGGGAGTCCAACATGAACCCTCATGCTTCTCGCTTGCTCTAGGATGGTCCTGTTCATTCTCTCTGCCACCCCATTCTGTTGTGGTGTCCTTGGAACTGTCTTGATTCTTCTAATTCCCTGTTGTTCACAATAGGAGTCAAACACCTTATTGTAATATTCTCCACCATTATTCAACAGAAGACATTTCAGTCTTAAACCTGTTTCATTCTCATTTCGGGCTTTCCACATCTTGAAAATGTTAAAGACATTTGATTTTTTCTTCATAGTGTAAATCTACGTCTTCCTACTAAAATCATCAATGAAGGTAACAAAATAGAGATTACCTCCAAAGATATATCATGGGCTGGCCCCCAAACATCTGTATGAACCAACTCCAAGCTTTTGGATTTCATCTCTCGCTCACCCTTTGTAAAGCTGACCTGTTTCCGTTTACCTAAAACACAGTCTTCACAAAAACCAAAGTTAGAATCAATTATACCTGTCAAAACCTTCTTGGAATGTAAGATCCTCATCCCACTATCACTCAAGCGACCAAGCCTTCTATGCCATAACGTTGTTATGTCATTCTTTTCAGCTGCCAAAGAAACAAACTGATCTACCTTGGTAGACAAGGGGTAAAGTGTACCCACCGCCTTCCCTTTGATCACCACCAATGTTCCTTTGCTGATCTTCCATTGATTGTTTTCGAATGTGATCCTATAGCCTTCTTGGTCCAGCTTGTTAACAAATATAAGATTTTTCTTTAATTCAGGTATATACTTGACCTCCTTGAGAATAAGTTTACCTTCATCATGCATCTTCAAATGAATTACTCTTTTACCTTCAATTCTGACCATTGCCAATTGTTACATATCAACAATCACTCTTGACAAAATCACAAAATCATTCTTTGTGAGAAGTACAATGAAATGAAGCACCTGAATCAATATACCATGTATCTATGTTGTAATCAACATGAGCAAATAAACAAAATTTTTCTTCATGACCATCAACAACATTAGCTACATTCTTGACTCGCTCGGGACAATCCTTCTTTAACTGTCCTTCTTGTCACAAAACCAACAAGTAGGCTTACGCTTGAATTTTCATTTGGATTTAGAACGCCCTCAGTTCTTAGGACCTCTACTTTGACTTCTTCTTCTTTCTTTGCCCTTGCTTTTGTCCACTGACAACGTTGTGCCCGAGATGGACGGTGTGCTATCTACCATGCTTCTCTTCATCATCTCCTGATTTAAGATTGCACCTAGCACTTCATAAAACTTTAGTTTTTCTTTTGATGCATTACATATAGATGTAATTACCGTATCCCAACTCTCCGGCAAAGAACACATGAACATTAAAGATTTAATATCTTCACTAAAAGTCAACTCCATGAATTCAAGTTGTGCCCAAATTTTATTGAAATCATTCAAATGATTAGCAATAGATTTACCTTCGAGCATCCTTAAAGAGACAATCTTTGTAACACCCCAAATCCGGTTCACGCTCGTGAACCGAACCGGCATGTTACAGGCCCCGGTTAGGTCGGCTAACCCGAACCTAACTCATGTGGATCCAATCTCGGCGTCTTAAGATGAAGATACGATCCATCATGAATGAATAAATACGAAAAATCCTAACATGGTACTACATGAATGGCAAGCAATTCAAAATACACACCAATACAGTTACGATCAAAATTCTGAAATAAAACAGACAGGGTCTCCTCTAAAAGTGCGATTAGGGTCCACCCTGTCAAAATAATATATACAAGTATACATATAAACATGTATCTATATATATCACGCCACTTCATTCACACAATCTGTTCATATCTCACATTCTGTCATCGTTTCTTAGCGTTCGATCATGTCACGTCATCATATCTTATCATCATCTCATAACATTAAATCATATCATACTATGTCTTAGCATTCCACTTCATTCACAATATAATAACATAATACACAAAATTAAACATTCAAAAATCTAACATGTGTGTGTGTACAAGACCTCATTGCTCCTCCGTCCAAGCTGGCTCATCCATCTCGTGCTTATCACCTACATATATATAAGAAAAACGTCAGTAACAAGCGTTACTGGTCCGGAAAATAAAATAACTATAACAAACTGGCTATGAGAGCAAACTCTCATATGAAAGAAAACCATATACTTCCTCAAGAACACTCTGAAGGGCACTACTGAGGAGCCACTGGGCTGCAGACCCGGTAGCATCCCGAACTTACTGCTCTGCTGCTGTACTGTGCTACTCTCAGCACTTCTTTTTCAGTACTTCTCATGAAACTTTATCCTAAGCCCTCTCCGAACCTCCATATCTCTCCTGGCCTTGAGCACGAAGGCCGAGTACTCTCAGGCAGTCGCCTTTAGTACCCTTTGAACCACAAGTCCGGACATGCGCTGTACTAAACAGTACCCGTAAACCTCCACGTTCTCCGGGTGTGAGGAACTCAAACGCGGAGTTGTCAGGATCCCTCGGGAATGGAACAGTCCGCTGGCACTAATCCAGAGCCCGCTTTGACTGTCACGGCATCCTCTGCATGGTACGTGCAGTCGGTTTCTCCATCTCTCGTCTCACTGAAAACTCGATAAAACTATATATATAGGCCTGGGAAGGGATTCATATAATAGGCCCGAAGGCAACTTGTGGTGGATCTTGTTTTCGAAATCATCCTCGAGGGATCTCATCCTCGAGGGGTTATTAATCCGGAAAATATTCGGTTAAATGACCCGAGTTAAGTGGGATCCAATAAAACACCACTTAACCCGTCCTGCAAATAATAACATAAACATACAATAGAAAGCGTAAAACAAGACGAGTCCTAAACGGACCTGGTAGAAGCTCCGAGCGTGTCATCGCGCCTAGGCGGCGAGCTCCTATTCCGTACCTACACATCAAAACTAAATACTAACGCCCGCTAACTAAATGATGCATCAAACTCAACACAATTAAACACAGAATCATCATCAAAATAACCATCAAATAATTATAAGAGTAAATAATCCTAACTCAACTACTCATACCATATTTTATTCTGTTCTTCTAAGTTGCATCATACTAGATTAACATGTTCATACACAATTCATCTCATTAGATCACTTCATTAACTAATAATCTCATCATGCACAATTATCATGCTCAATTTACTTACTTCATTAAACCACTTAACCTCCATAAACTATCAATCACATCATGTAACTTATCACTTTATTTGTAATTAAGCATTAATCACATCAATAATTAGTCCTAGCATGCTGTGCTAACAATAATCAATTTTAAATAAATCAATCGGAGGTAATTATACCTCACATCGTCGGCAATCGGCGACGGCTAGGGTTCCGTCGCGCGTCTCGGAGCTCGAATTCGGCGCTCCTCGGCGTCCGACGTTCGATCGGGCTCCACTGGGTGAGCCCCGCGGAAGATCCGGTGGATTCCGGCAAATCCCAGAAATTCCGATTTTTCCGGCGGTTTTCCGGCGACTTCCGGTGGTTTTCCGGCGACAATCGCCGGCAGCATCTATTGGTCGGAAAGGGGTCGTGTTGGGTACCCTCGGAACCGGCTCGGCGGCCCCGACTCATCTATGACCTCAGCGTGGCCAATGGAGGCGGCGGCTCGCCGGAAAACGGCAAAACAGAGGCCGGCCGTGGTGGTTGCTAGATCCGGCCGGCCACGGCGGCGACGGCCTCCGCTCCGGTCAAGAAGCGTCACTAGGTGGTCGAGGGTGCTGAGGCGACCATCTGATCGTGGTGGCGATGCTCGCCGGCGGCGGAATCGGCGACGCGACCGAAATGTAGCCGCGGCGCTAGGTGGCCCGATTCCGACGTTGCGGCGGCCTGGCAGCGGCCGGGGCTGGTCGGGGTGGCACGGCGACGCCGTGGCGGAGCTGGGCGGCGACGATCGGCGGCCGGGCGGCGCCGACAGCGGCGGCGGCGACGCTGCACAGTGGCGGCGTCGGGGTTTGGGCGTGGGGAGAAAATGGCGTCGTGGAGAAGAAGGGTTGGGTGGCAAACTTGTAATTAAGACTTGACTCGTCTCCGGCTCGAGTCAAGTATCATAACTAACTCGTATTAAATCCTAAAAAATTTCATAAAAATCGGGAAAAATCCCGTAAAATCAAACAACAACAAAAAAAATTATAATGATATGCTCTAGAACTATCAACCCACCCAAACTGCCCGAACGCGTCCTAACGCGGTAAACGGCCTAAAACTAATTCTACGATCTACTATATAAAAAAATAAAAAAAATCACTGGCATACTCTCATATATTCTGATAACTCATTCTGTTCTGCTGTGTTCCTGACGTTATCATCATATACTTGGGTACGCATGACCCTCATAGCTCATACACGCGACCGACGTCGGCTCGGTACACGTGTCCTGAAACTGACTCAACTCGAAAAAATAACGGTCGACCCGACCGGTTCTAAATATAAAACCCTAACTCGAATCGTGGGTTTTACAATCTTCCTCAACAAAAATAACCTATTAGTGGCTGATGACTTCTCATAAACACCAGCTAATGCCTCCATCAACCCTTTGACGGTCATCTGTTTGGAGACATTAAACGCCACCGACTATGTTAAACACAATCGGACGATGGCTAAGGCTCGCCTAACCAATAAGGCCCACTCCTCGGCTGACATCGCTTCTGGCTTGGTACCTACAAGCGGTTTATGTAGTTGCTTCTCGTATAGATGATCCTCAATCTGCATCCTCCACCATTAATAATTTGTTCCATCAAATTTCTCAATTTTCCCAGTCTTGGAACTATTCGCCATGACTCCCACTCAAATTAAGATCTGATTGAATGAGACCCAAAATTCTGATTGAATGAGACCCAAAATTCCCACAGACGGCGCTAATTGTTAAGAAAAATCCTCAAAATTGGAGTTCAACCACAATGAACAAAAGTAATGGGAAAATAAGACCTGAGAAATAAGATAAAACAAAACCATAAAAGAGCAGAAATTTAACATGGAAAACCCTTTTCAATCGAGAGTCAAAAATCATGGGCAACAACGAACAATTCACTACTTCAACTAAAAATTACAGTCATAAAAAATATATAGAGATGTATACGAAGATTACTCACACACCCTATACTATTGAGATTACAAGATTTCACTCTCTCTCAATTTTCCGTATAAGATAAATTCATGAATATTTTTCCCTCTTCTTTTATCGTTATATCTCTCTTTTTCTTGTCTTTTCTTCTACTTGTCTTGCCCCCTTAGAATGAGGCAAATGAAGCTCAATTTATAGAGAAGTTTTGAGACCCTTCAATTTCCATGGAACAACTAACAGTTACTTCTGTTAATATTCCGAGAAGCTTTGAAACCCTTCAATCTCCATGGAACAACTAACAGTCACCTCTGTTAATATTTCGAGATTTCTTTAGTATTTCGAGTGTGACAATAGGCTACATATTATTAATACAATTACACATTAACGGTTCCTACCCTCTCGATATGCCAGAGGAACTGCTGGAAGGGCGGCCTTGTGGTGTTGTGGTACATATGATTCATGAAAATTGGTTTATAGTTTCGTCTTCTTCTGTAGAAGAACAACTACCTCTACTTTATCTACAACCCTTTCTCCCGTGCACGAATTGACCTTCCTCCCATCCATATCCACTCATGCAGCCGTAGTCTCTGTATTCCCTACCCTCGCCTCGCGCTCTCTTGCAATCCCGACAACCCAGAATGTGTAGCAGCATTCGTTGGCCATGGTGAGGAAGGCATTGGCTTTTGTAATGTGGCGGCTGCTACTATGGCTATGGCTGCTATTAGAGGAGTAGCAAAAGATGGAAAAGAAGTTAGTTGGAAAATGATTCCATGTAGTAATAACACGACCTACATAGACCTTGCTTCTTACAACGGTTTCTTCTATCTCGTCACATGCTATGGTGCACTTGATGTGGCGGACACTGTTTCTTTGGAAACCAATACCTCACGACCTTTTCCACCGGAGCAAAATCTTCCTCACCCGCTCTCTCGTAACCTTCACGACCAGTACCTCGACGTGATGTGTATTTGCGAATACACCGTCGGTAGCTGGGGGTGGAATTGCTGATGCTATGGTCGATGCCATTGCCATCTCATTGTCCAACACCAATTGCTATTTACGGAGCAAATTTTGAAGTTGACAGGTGGGAGGTACTCCAAAGCCTGAGGGGCCAAGCAATATTGTTAGGCCCACTCTCCAGCTTGTTCTCGGGGAGACCTACAAAATTATTATATGGCCTGAAAGAAGATTATATCTACATTCTTGGGTGTAACTATCCAGTTCGTAGGGATGTAACCAAGCTAAACTTGCTCACAATCATTTTACGTTTTGTTTGAACTCGTGCTCGTTAATTTTGTGTTTGAAAAAATACTCCGTTCGAAATAGATAGCTCATTGAACAACAAATAGAGATTGAGTTAAGAAATGTTCGGCTCGGCAGCTCGATGTGTTTAAATTCGAAAAAAAACTCGGTTCGACTCGGCTTATTAATACTATTGAAATCACATTGAACTTATACATAGTTAGAAAGAAAATTTTGATCCTATATAAGTCGAGTACGAGTCAAACACAAATATTTGCTTGGCTCGAAAATATAACTAGCCAAACACGAGTTAAACCCAAACACTATGAATTTTGTATGAGCTCGACTCTACCCATAATACATCAAAACTCGTCAAGCACTCAAACAAGTTCAAGTATGCTTGTCAAAAATCACATCGAATTCAAAAACATCCCTTCTTGGCTCGGTTCGACTCAGCTCATTTACACCCCTACCTGTTCGCAAGCTTTGCCTTAGAATCAAAGTTGTTGTACATTCAACTTGGTAGAAGAGGGCTGTCGTGGCTCAGACTCAGCCCTTCTTCCTTTCGTGACCACATATTTTTCATCTTGTCTCCTCCAAAACCCAAGTTCTATTGCTACTAATTGCTTAAATAGTTTGTTGCTTAATTTGCTTTACTAAATTAATATTCCTTTATGTACTTTACTTAGACGTAGGGATTCAGCACAGAAAATCCGTTTATCGTTTATTAGTAATTGGCATGATGCTTCAATGTCACAAGTAATTACCATTTTCCCATGACCCAAATAGCGTGACAATTGACCATTTTGTTCATAATTACGTGAGAGGTTCTATCATCTAACGGGAACCTTATAAACTGTCAAGTGCACCCCCCCCCCCAAAGAGAAATACCCCACAACAGAAAAAATAGAACTCATCCTATAATTAGAGAAGATTGTCAAGCACGCATCAGGGTAACTAAAAATAAAGAGGGCACATGGAAGGTCATGCATTTTAAAGAAGGACATAGTCGTGCACACCTTACACCATCAAAAACTTAATTTCTCAAATCACATAGGCACGCTACAAGTATACACTAAAATTTGATTGATCCCATTTGGAGAGGCTAACATAAAAACTTTTCAACTAATGTCTGTGCTAGAAATTGAGGCTGAAAATATTGGTTGTACAGAGAAAGATATTAGAAATGCCCAAATAAAAAATAAAGAAGAGATAAAGGAAATAGATGTCCAATTATTGTTGGAATATTTTGAGGAAATAAAAGAGATGAATGACTCCTTTTTTTATTGCTATGTAGTAGATGATGAGGGTAGATTAAAGCATTGTTTTTGGGCCAATGGAATTGCAAGAAAAAATTATCAGTTTTTCTCAAACGTGGTGATTTTTGATACAACATATGATACAAATAAATATGCACTTATTTTTGCACCATTCATTGGAATAAACCATCACAGACAAACAATTATGTGTTATTTTGTGTAATGAGAAGACTGAGTCATTTGTATGGCTGTTTGAAACATTTTTAAATGCATGGATGGAAGGCATCCATGAACAATTATTACTGATCAAAATCTTGCAATAGATAAAACAATTAAATTGATATTTCCTATACCATATCATCGTGTTTGCATTTGGCATATCCTTAAAAAGGAGAGTGAAAAATTAGGTGCAATTGCTCACAAAAGGGAGTTTTATGAGCAATTTCATAGTTTAATTTATGGTGCCAAAAATAAAAGAATTTAAATCACAATGGAGTGAAATAATGAAAGACAATTGCGTGGTAAAAAATGAGTGGTTAAAATCTATATATGCAATTCGTCATGTGTGGGTACCTGTGTATAGTAAAGGTATATTTTTGGCTGGTATAAGAAGTTCGCAAAGAAGTGAATCTCAAAACTCATTTTACTCAAGGTATGTGAACAAAAAAATAACCTTATTGAGTTTATACATAGATTTGAGAGAGCTATCAAAAACAGAGATTGAACAAAACAAAAGAATCTTATGAAAACTCATATAAAAGCCCCAAATTGGTCACTCCATTCAAGGTGGAATGTAAGATGACAAAGGTTTATACTAGAAAAGTATTTTATAAGTTTCAAGAAGAATTATAATTCTGTTTGGTTTGTTGCTCATCTCATAAGAAATTAGATGAGGAGGATGTTGAACAGTAGATGTAACATGATGCAGAAGTAATAAAGAGTTGGTTGCACGTGTTACTTACAACGGAGTTGACAATAGATGCACATGTAGTTGTCAACTTTTGGAAAGTGAAGGTATTCCATGTAGATATTTGCTATATATAATGAGATTGAATGAGGGGGATATTTTCTCAACTCTATATCATGAAGAGATGGACACTTGAAATAGCAAAGGAAGTTATTTTTGATGGTAATGGACTGGAACTTCGTAGTGATTGCAACAAAGCTTTATTTTCTAATTGGGGAGAATTGCACTGTATATTTAATCGATGGGCCAAAAATACATATTCATCATCTGAGAAATTTGACCTCGCCAAGCAAAAACTTTTAGAGATAGAGAAATTGGTAAAAGATGTGGTAGATGATCCACATCACAGAATACAAGTTTAGTATGGAATGCAAGTACATCATAGAATACACGTACATCCACTGACACAATCAAAGACAAAAAGAAGTGGTAAAAGATAGAAGAGTGGCAAAGAACTTGCAGTGGATTATATGATAAAAGATAGGTTATGCCATGGTTGCAATAAACGGGGAGTTGGGCATGATAAATGCACTTGCCCTACAATTGTAGCTCATCAGTAATGTTGCCTAACACAACCCTTATTTTAATCTTTGTTATATGTAATTTATGTGATTATTTGCCATATTTTATTTTTAAATATGTAGGGAAAAAAAATATTCCATCCGAAAGTGGAGCCGTGGAGTTAGGGGTGCTAATCGAGTGAGCGAGCCGAGCTCGACTTGTGTTCGAACTCGGCTCGAATAGTTCGAAACTCGTTCAAACTTGACTCGAGATCGAACGAGTTTTGAACATATATGCTCAAGTTCAACTCGAATATCTTTTATGTGTTCGAGTTCAACTCGAGCTCGAATACACTTAAACTATTTAATTTTTTCGAGCTCGAACACAACTCATTCGTGAACTCGAAACCGGCTCGATTAAAAGTCAAAAGTACCTCACTTTAAAAAAAATGCTATCAATGTGGATTGAACCCACAACCTTGATGTCAACAACTTGAATACTTACCATCTCAACTGTCTCACTTCTTTGTTATTATATTGTGTGTATATATATATATATATATATATATATATAATATATATATATTATAATATAAAACTATATTATTATATTATTTTATCGAGTCGAGCTACGAGTCGAGTCGAGTCGAACATGGCCTTGCTCAAGCTCGGCT
Organism: Piper betle; assembly: GCA_033002965.1. NCBI lineage: Eukaryota > Viridiplantae > Streptophyta > Magnoliopsida > Piperales > Piperaceae > Piper > Piper betle. The sequence continues at coordinate 92,638 of JAURVB010001837.1, read as the reverse complement.
CATAAGATTCGAGTTTGAGCTCAAGTATTTAAATGTCGAGTTTCGAGTCGAGTCAAGCCGAGCCGAACGCTGAGTACTCACGAGCTAGCTCGCTCAATTAGCAACCCTACGTGGAGTCTATTCAGGGGCGTTGGTGCGATGATGGCGAATCTCAAAGCAGTGATGCAAAACGACTATAATAGTTCCGAATTTGGAAGGACCGTATAATCTTAGTGATTTGTAACTTGTTCCATGAATTGTTATTGACTTTAATCAAACTTGACAAATTTGTAACTTGTAAGTTTGTACTTTTATTCATCATGTGGAAAAAGTTAAATGAGATGGCTCTCATGTGTTTTGATTCTGATGTGTTTCCAACTTCATCAACATAATTTAATTGTTATTAGAATATATAAGAGTCTACCATTTTTTTAATGTATAGTTGATCACAAAATTAATTTTACAACCGTTTACCAAGTTAGGACACATTATTTCAGAATATTAACTCGATTCGAGACGGAGTCAAGTTTTTATTGACTTGACTCGAGTTGAGCCCGAGTCAATTTTTTATTAACTTGACTTGAGTCAAGACCGAGTCAATTTTTTATTGACTTGACTCAAGTCGAGACCGAGTATAATGTTTTATTGACTTTACTCGAGTCGAGACCAAGTCAATTTTTTATTGATTTGACTTGAGTCGAGATAGAGTCTATTTTTTTATTCTAGTCGAGCTTAGTTGCGGCTGCGAACGGCAGTGAGGGTGGTGGTAGCATGGGCGGGCCCCGCAGTGGGGGTGGTGGTAGAGGCCAGTGCAGGGGGTGGGGGTGGGGGGAGGGGGGTGGGGTGGGGTTGGGGGTGCACAGCGGCGGGTGGTGGCAGGAGGCCGCGACAGAGAGAGTGGAGGCTTGGGGTGGTCGTCATCGTTGCAGGGGGCTGTGCGCGGCTTGGGCCAGTCTGTCGTCATTGTAGGGGGCGGCGGCTTGTGGCGGCTCGTCGTCATTGCAGGGGGTGGTGGGTAGGTGGCAGCTTGGGGCGGACGTCGTCATCACAGGGGGCGGCGGGTGGGGGGCAGATGCAGGTTGGGCCGGTTGTCATCGTTATAGAGGCGGCAGGGGGGCTGCGGCGGCATGGGCCGGTCATCGTCATCATCTTCGCAAGGGGCAGTGGGCGGGTGGCGGTTTAGGGTGGTCATCATCGTCGTAGGGGTGGCGGCTTGGGCCACATTTGCCGGCAGCTAGTTGCACCGGGGAGGGGTTTGAAAATTCCCCTGCCGTCTTTTTATTTAAATGAATAAATATAATTTGTCGTTATAATCAAATGACTTATATTAAATTGTGGTACAAGAAAATATTCTTGCCTCTTACTTGGTAATCCTATATGTGTGTGTTATGTTTATCGTGAAAGACGAGCAAGTGTGAACTCTTTTTATTTGTGACCTTTGTTAACGGATAGTGTGACTATTATTTTTTATCTAGTGGTTTATATTAATCTGTATTTTAAAATTTCTCTATATTTACATTTATGCAACAACCCAATATGAACCCTCAAATAATAAGTTCACAAATAATAAAGGTTTACATCTTGTTATTTTATATTTGCTAGCTCCACCGCACTACCTGCTCCTGCCTCTACGTCTGCCGGATTGTCATTGCCAACTCACATTTTTTTATCATTTTAAAAGTTTTCCAACAGACTACGACTTTACTGTGGGTAAATTTTGCCACCAGACAACCACGGTCGTGGTGTCGTTAAATTATGGTTGTGGTGTAGTTAAATTTTGTCACGGGGTAGCTACGACTAAATAGCGGCTAAATTTTTTGCCAACGTTAATTGTGGCAACATTTGGTTTGTCCCAGCTGTAACTGTCCCGATGGCCAACTATAACAATTTCCCGAGGCAAATTAAAATTTGTCATGGAAAAATGGTCAATTGTCACGCTATTTGGGTCATTTTTCTACTAGTATATGGAGGGGATTTTAATAAGAGCACTATAGTTTTTATTTGAGAATACGTAATACTATGACTAAAAAGATCAATAGTTTTTAATATCCCAATAGCATGGCTATTTTTTGTATTTATGTATATATATACACACACTTGGGAATTGGCTGTTACTAATTATTAAACTTTATTTTGCATTGTGAGAGACATTGCATCCACTTTGTCTACAAAGGAAGTTATAAGTAACGCAATTATGAATCTTATCGAGAATTCGAACTAGGCTCGGGATGAATGCTAGCGACATACTTAACACATGCAAATTAGACCAGAAGTGGTGTTTGCGGTGGCGAACGAGTGAATAGCATGTAAAAACCTACCCTTGGGAGGAGAACAATAGTTGGAGAAAGAATCAACACGAGTAAGAATTTTTGAATATCTTACATACCATCAGTAATATACTAGATTTACTCTAATAGTTATTAATTAGACGTAAGGTTAACTATTTGAAGATCTTACATTCCAAAGATCTATAGGCTCATACTCTGTTAATATATTGGGCGCCAACCCACCCTAGTAAGTTTTTGATGGTAATGTTAGATGAGTTGGGTTCTTATCATAAAGTTATTTAATTATGAATTTAAGGGTTTGGGTCCCAACATTTCTGGTTATGATTGTATTTTGCATATATAAAGTTGTGTTACTCGCGGACTTAGTGATCTTATTCATTATTATTTTTGTGGGGAGCACCTTTTAACATTAACAACTAATACAGTTGCACATTATTACAAAATAGATTTTAATTATATATTGACACAATCTCTGCCAAACTTAAGGCCAAATTATGATGGTTCCACACATCCGTGTGGAGTATGCTGTGGCTTTTGTTATTATTGCTTAAATGAGTCTACAGTTAAAAATTGAAGTGTTGTTTTAACTGCCATTCTTGCTGATCCTCACTGAGCAAACGCATTACCTTTTACTAAACACTTGTAACTGATCGCAATTTATGTTCTGTTTCATGTAATTCTTTCAATTTTTGTTCATTTAACAATAAGGAATACTATAAGTTTAGATATTTTCCCCACTTGACTCGTATTTTCTCTCAAAAACATGGTATTGCTTGAAATTTGATGGTACATGTGTTTATGCCAGTGGAATTGCGAAGCTATAGAAATGAGAGCTTTTTCGATCAGATTGATGCCCTTATCCAACTCCAGACAAGCTAATCCTCCTTTCTTTTCCAACTCTAACCTGTTTCCCTCGCTGACCTTCCTCAGTAGACCACCTTATTTTGAGGAACCCATAATCTCGTCAATTCATACTTTGCCTATTCGTTTGGAAAGATGTTCAAAGAAGAAAGCCCAGCTTATCAGCACACAGAAAGTAAATCCTTTCTTTCCAAATTGATGGTAGGGCCACACATCAGAAGAGAACCAGTCCCTGTGTACCCGTATATAACCACAACCTCTTCCTCAATATATTTAATTTAGGAATTATACCTCTACAAATATGACTCGCAGAAAACAATACTGTATATACCCGAGTGAATTTGGTTGATGAATGTAATTAATTATGGGATCTATCAATTTAGTCTTACATTTAATACCTATTGAGATAAGATCTTATTTATAAATGAGAATATAGTTCTTTAACTTTGTTAATCATTTTTTAAGAGATAACTTACCTCATTATTATAAATGGTATTTGAATAATTTGGTTCTATGTTAGATAATGGGATAGAAGTTAATTATGGGCCAGACTCTAGTTTTGTGTTAGATAGTGAGATGGAGGCCGGTCACGAGCCAGACTCTGATTCTGTGTTAAATGGTAAGTTGGAGGCTGGTCACGGGCCAAAGAAAGACAGTTGGCCAGAGAAGGACATGTGTTAAGGTTAGCAATAGGCCAAGTGAAATAGAGGCCGGTCACGAGATAAACTCTAATTTTGCGTTAGATGATGAATTGGAGGCCGGTCACAGGCCACAAAAAGACGACAGGCTAGAAAAAATGTGTGCTGAGGTTAGTAATGGCAAAGTATGGGCCAAAGAAAGAAAGACATGTGTTGAAGTTAGCAATACGCCAACTGAGAAATTTTAATAACAAAATTTATTAAGATGGGTAGATTGGGTGGACAATGAGATCCCTCAACTTAATTCCATAAATTATAGATTTTTAATTTAGTTAACCAATTTTACAGAAATAACTTACGCCCGCCCTTTAGGGCGCGTTATTACACCAACTCTCAGCCGGGGCTTCATTTTTGGATGCTGATTATGTCTTTTCGTTGAAAGGGAGCCATGGGTGACTTAATTTTTGGATGCTGATTATGTCTTTCCGTTGAAAGGGAGCCATGGGTGACTTACTCTTTTAAGTCCTTTGATGTTTATTTTTTGTGATATGCTCATCAGGTGCGACGTGCGAGGTGCTGTCATTCTACCACAGTATAGTAGGCCAACTGACTTCACTATATAGTTTGGTAGAAGATTAATGCCCCAAACATTGCACCACTAAGAATGGAACCCAAATTGCCCATCAGTTAACTTGGTTTAGGAGTTTTTTTCTTTCTAAATTAAATAACTTGTGCAGCTAGATATGTTTTAAAAACAATTTTCATTATTTTCCCCCCAAATAATACCATTTATATGTGGGCCAATGATGTTTATTAAGAAGATTATTGATAATCTTAATGATGTTAAGCTATTTATTTTTATTGCATGCAATAATGATCTAATTCTAACATCTCATAATTACTAAAAAATTATTAAATTAATTAATTTTTAAATTAAAAAAAATCATTAGCCATATACCTTAAATACGTTGTAAGTAAAAAGTGGGTTTAAGTGATCTTTCAACTTACTACATTGTTTTTATGACATAAATTGTTTGTTTTAGCAATAAACGTTTTGATGCAAAATTAGGTTGCGTATTTTAATTTAAATATTTTTTGGTACAAAAAAATAAAATCGTTATTTTTTTAAACAAAATTGATAGTATAAATGTTTTTAATATTTGGTGAGTATAAATGTTAATCCACTTAATAAATAAAATTGTAAATCTTTTATTATTAAGATTAATCTAAATCCCTAGATTTTAAAGCCTGTTAAACCCTATTTCATCTTCCTCTTCCTCTTCCCCCCCCCAGCCGGCGGCCATCGCCGACGGCGGTCTATCGTGGCCGTCCTCCCAAAGCTTTCTTTGCTCCTCCCGCCGCAGCGGCTCCTTCGCCGGAGCTTCTTCTTCCAAAGTTCCAATCTTTCCTGCTTTTTGCGGCGAATCGCAGCTTCCACCGCGGCTCCGCCGCCGCCGACATGGCCGAGCCCGCGGCGGGGCGGAGGGTCGTCTGCTCCGCCTGCTCGAAGCCGGCCTCCGTCTGCCTCTGCGGCCGCTTCAAGCGCTCCCCCGTCGACAACTCGGTGGCGGTCACCATCTTGCAGCACAGGCAGGAGAGGAGCCATCCGCTCAACTCCACCCGCATCGTCAAGCTCGGTTTGAAAAATGTGAGTGTGGTTTCCGTTTCCGACATCTATTTCCAATCGCACTTCGAAATCAGATCAATGGGTGGAATTGTTAGAAATTTGATTAGGGAAGGCAATTGTTTGTCCGAATTGTCGAAAATTTTCAATGATTTTGTCCATAGTGAGATGATTGCTTGTTCAGATGATGATAAAAGAACGAAATTTGATGATGTAGTTTGTCAATGCAATTTTAGCAATTGTGAAAAGTCAGAGAAACTGAAATTTGATCGTGTGGATGCTTTTTCTGTGATGCGGAAGAATGGTTTCGATGATGGCGGCAATGGGATGTCTGCTCATGGTCACCCGATTTTCAATTCAAGATCGCAAAATGGATTTAAGCAATCAGAATCTGTGGACGAAGCTGATGACTTTCGAGTTTTTACAAGCACGATAACTCGGATTGGAGCACTTCAGAAGCATACGGAGGAGCCAAGTTTTAGTTGGCTCTTAGCCTCGCCAGTCTGCGAGTCTATCATATCTAGTGGTTTTACTGTTAAGAAGATTCGAAAAAAGCAAAATGGGATGGAGTTTGAGGAGGTAGAGGAGTATGAGCTGGTGATCCCACCAGGGTCTGCTGTTTTATTCCCCAGTGAAAAATCTGTGAGCATTGATGATGTTGATTTTGAGGTGAAGAACTTGATAGTTTTGGATGGGACTTGGGGGAAGGCTAAGAGGATGTGCCATGAGAATCCATGGTTGAAGATTCTGCCCCATTTGAGATTGGATGTAAGAGAATCTAGTTTGTACAACGAAGTCAGACATCAGCCAAAGGCTGGATGCTTGTCCACTGTTGAGAGCATAGTATGTGCATTGAAGAAACTGGGGGAAGATTGTGATGGATTGGATGATTTGCTGGCTGTTTTTGAGTCCATGGTCAGTGATCAGAGGCGATGCAAAGCCGAGAAAATTAGGAAGCAAAACTCTTTGCGAGTTGCCCAATGAGGAAGAGCGCAAAGCTGTTCTACAGTTGTTTACCCATTTCAAAGAGGTGAATATTTTTGTACTTTCTGAGAGACTAAAAACATTGGGCAACATCACCTATTTAAATGATTTATTGATGAAAAATAGTTGAATGTTTGATGCAACTTTCCAATTTGAAGACTTTGGTAAGGTCTGTGCATGGTTCAATTGGTAAGAGCACTGATTGTGAAGTTAATTTACACAGGTGTGATGAGCTCTTAGCTTTTTTAAAAACGGTGCTAATGCATGAAAGAGAGTGCTTGACAGGCCTCAGATCTAAGCAGTGAGGATAATTCAAGTTGTTCAAATTCATCTTCAAAGGAAGAAAATCAAGTGATGTTGCAATCACGATTATGAAGTTTCACAGGGAGTTGATGACTGATGAGAAGTCATTATGATCATTTTTTTTCTACATATGCATTTGCAGCAATATAACCAGTGATTATAGAATTTGTTCCTATGAAGCTCAAAATTTTGGATGGCTGACAACCCATTAATTTTGTATGCCTCCAATATCGCTGGAGTCCAGGGTCTTCTCAAACTGTGAGGCCAAAAATATCAGTTATACTTTTATCTCGTTGTTGTGCTGTGAGAGCCCATACTCAACTTGTATTTTTCAAAAGGATGACCACTTACTCACAGATACAGTGATATGATCTATAAGATAAGGTGACCGAGGATCTAGCAGCGAGAGGTTTTTCATTTACAGTGAGGTTTTGCCCACTAAAGGGTGATCAATTCTTGCTTCATTGTTGTTGAGAGCCATATTCCATTTTTTTTTGGTACACCAAACCCATATTTTTTGATCGTGTACTTTGGCCCAAATTGGAGAAGAGGATTGAATATTTATTTTTCCATACTTCTGGCATGTTTTTTGTCCTATGATGCGGGCGATCCAGATAAAAGGTTCGGAATCAAGTTCATTTGGATGATAGAAATATAACCAGAGTTTAAAGCACATAGTAAGAATAGTATGTTGTATTATTGCGTCTTCTATCGTAATTCGATGAAAGATTGGAAAAGATCAGATGGTAGAAAGTGAACCTCAAGGTCAAGAAGCTGGCCTGGAAAATTTAGGCACCCGTCAATCATCCTTTGAATGGACAATGACCACTTGATGAAAAATCAGTAGATCATATGACATGATGCACTCGTGAAACGCAAACGTTAAACATTCCATCAATTTGCCGTCTTAAGCTTGACCCTTGTTCAGATCGATTGCATGCTTGTTTCATCGACGGTATATAATAGAGAAACGAATGCCTAATAGAGATTTTTTATGAAGCCGTGGATGATAAAGAGCACAAGGAAGCAAAAGCTCGTATGGTAAGTGGCACTTCTGACATTCTAGATTGTATAATATTCATGTTGATGTCAGTGGATTTGGTTACACATTGAAAACAAACATGGGAGAAAGTGGTTTTTTTAATGGTTGAGATTCCACGTAACAAGTTCTGGTCTTGATGGCTTAAAGGGAGTTTTGAAGGGTTGGAATTAAAGTAACAAGTGCTGGTCTTGATGGCTTTTATTCTCTTTTGTTTTTGATTCATTCTGTTTATAAGCTGAGGTGAACCAAATTGGATCAAATTAGAGTGTAAATGAGCTGAACCAAGCCTAACAGAGTTATTTTTGAATTCGATGTGATTTTTGACAAGCATGTTTGAGCTTATTTAAAAGTTTGATGATCTTTAATGTATTATAAATCAAACCAAACTTGTCTAAAATTCATAGTATTTGGGCTTAGTTTATATTTGGTTTGTTATATTTTCAAGTCGAACTCGAGCCAAGCGAATGTTTGTGTTTTGTTTGTGCTCGGCTTATATAAGATTAAAATTTTTTTGTCAATACTATATAAGTTTAATATGACCTCAATAATATTGACGAACCGAGTATTTTTCAAATTTAAACATATCGAGCTCGAGTTTCGAGCCAAACATTTTCTAGTTCAAGTTCTATTTGTTGTTTAACGAGTTACCCATTTTAAACCGAGTATTTTTTCAAATACAAAATTAATGAGCACGGGTTCAAGCCGAATTGAGCCGAACATAAAATGCGAATAGGTTTTACTTGTTTACACCCCTAAATCAAACCCAAATTAATAATTTATTTTGGCTTTAAAATAGTTTGGTTGGGTTTTTGGTAGGGCAGTAAATAAATCAATACCTGTATCGATATTTCTGTTCAAAACCAAAACTAAATCAAAATTAATCAAAATAACTGAACTAACCAAACTTTTTAAAACATAGTCCAAAATTTACGGTTCCATGATTTGCCTTAAACTCGCTCTTAAACATTCTTTTCCCATACGATAAGTGGTAAGCAACACATCGTTGGAGGTTTTGGTTTGCATAAATAGATAATAATGGCCATCTCTCAAAGCCTTTCTAGCAGACGAACCAGAGGAACGAAGACGAAGGGCTTCCAGAAATTAAAGCTCACACCAAGGTTTACTTTTTAGTCCAAGGAAACAAGAAATAAACAATGCCCATGGGCGTCGTTTAAGATTCAAATGACATTGATTTAATTTTAAGCGATGCCCATGGCAGCAGTCGCTTATTTAAGTATCATAAAAGCTTTGTGTGACACCTAAGACTAATGTCACTTAGGTAGCTTAAAATACTTTAATGGCGCCACTTAGAGTGTTTTAAGCGACGCCATTTTTGGCATTCCTTAAAAAGATTAACTGATGTTTTTGTACTAAATTAATTAAAATTAAATAATATAACAAATAAAATAATTAAACTAAAAATACTCATAAAAATTAAAAATAGTTTCATAATTAAGATACATAAACATAATATAAAGTCATCATACAAATTTACTTATTATATTATTTAAAAGATTACAAGTTTTTTTTGTCACTAAGATGGTAGAGAACACCCAATCTGAGACAAGAAGAGCGCAACATTTTCATTGGTAGTATTTAAATCAGTTTATGTCTAGTTTCATAGTTTCAATTTCCTGTTTATAATGGACAGTTGCGTATCTAATTCAGCTCGATGCAACCTCAATAGTTGATGAAGTCAATGATACTGCTCAGTGAGTTATTGAAGACAAGTATCCGCATGTATCCTAACCGAAATCCCAGGCTAACATCGTAATCAGTAATCACATTCCAATCATACAAACAACGCCTAAAAAAAACAAAACAAAACTATTAAAATTAATGAAGTAAAGTCAGAAGACTTGGTTAGGGGTTTACCTCATTTCTCACCGCAATCTTCAACGTGCGAAGTAATTCAATTAACATACATGTATGATTGTACAAAGAAACTTGTGTTGATATGTGGGCGGTACTAATTTTCTGTAACAATTCAATTAACATTCTTGTTGTTATCTAAATCTCCTCAAATCTCCAGAATTAACATGCATGTTATACTATTTCTTATTTTACAAATGCAACTACCATGAATGTATATATTTCATTTTATATTAATTCTTTTAATTTGTTTGATCACTAGGTTTCATTAGATTTTTTTAAAATTGTTTAGGCTTTGTGCTGGAACTTAAATTCTTTAGTAATTTATGAGTGTGTCTGCTTTTTAGCTCTAGGATGTTGTGCTCTTCCATTTTGATGATAAAAGTTAATAATTATAATTGTTTGATATGATCTTTATTATTTTGTACCTCTTAGTTAAGATTTTGTAGATCTTTCTTTTAGATGATTATAAGACAATTTTTGATAATGTCGTTAGAATTTAGAGTGTGATATCAATGTGCTCGAAGTGATTTGTCCTATAATAATTGCAAAACAATGAGCATAAGTTTAATTAATTCACGTAATTAGAAATTTGTGTATGTATAGACGGTTGATGGTTGACTTTTAAAACTTTTTTTAATTTAAATTTATTATGTGCTTATATTTTCTAACAAGTGTACTAAAGTGCATAATAATGTTTAAGTGACTTGAACTAAGGTAATGACATAATTTTCAAAATATTTTTAAGTGTATTAAATTTAGTTAATTAAGTTAAGTACCTACTTAAATTTATGAATAAATAATCAACCTTAGTGATAGTTTAATTTAATTTTAAGAATTTGGCAAACACGTTCATTTGCAGAAAAAACATAATTTCGATTGGAAGCTTCATTTGTAATTGATTGACAAGGTTAATATATTTTGAAAATTGAAAAATCGTGAGGGATGCTCTAGAAATGTCTTCGAATTAGAACTTCTACACTTTGTTTTTATAAGATTCTTACGTCTTAATTTGATTTTAGTTATGACAATATAAGTATACATTGAAGTACTTTTCCAGTACTTCACATGAGTTATAAAGGTTTAAGATAAAGATAGAGTTTAAGAGAAGAGTCTTTGTTTTATTACATTTAAAGTATGAAAATATATAGTAGAGGTAAAACAATAACTTAAAATTATTCTTTTGTTTAATATCTTATTTAAATTATTAAATGATAAAAGTTTTTTGTGTGTTTATTAATTTATAAAAGCAATTATAAAGATAAAGCTATTATCCAAGTGAAGTACTTTTCCATTAGTTCACATGAGTCATAAAGGTTTAAGATAAATATAGAGTTTGAGAGTTGAAGCATGAGAACATAATAAAGGGAAAATGATAACTTAAAATTATTCCTTTTTTTAATATCTTATTTAAATTATTAAATGATGGAAAGTGTTGTTATTTACTTATTAATTTATAAAAGCAATTATAGAGGATGAAGCTATTATAGAAGAATTCATTTAAGAATGTTTAATTAAAAATATATGACATAATAAAATATAATGTGATGATGAGAGAGGAGTAGGGTGAGTGGAGGGGGTAGATGGCAATAGTGAGAGAGATATCGGCCACGATATAGGAGGTAGAGTTTCTCCTTTTTCTTAAACAAAATTAAAATTTTAAACGACTTTATAAACCGGATAAACATGTGTAAAGTATTTAAGTGTTGCTTAAAGTCATTTTAAATACTTTAAATAACGTTCACTTTTGAGATTAAATAGTATTTTAAGTTACACCAATAACCTCTATTAAAGTGCTTATTTTGATCGTCATTATGGTATTTAAAATGACATCCAGTAGCGTTGTCCCATTTGACTTCATTAAAAGTCTGCTTTAGATATCTAATGCTCACAATTCATTTAATATTTTTTTAACACTTTTCAAAATCATTAAATGTATGTTGTATTTTGTTGTATATTTCCTATTAGAGTGATGCATATGTAAGCCTTTTTCCATTTGTTCATAAATTCTATTTTTAATATTAAAAATAGTTTTCCTTTTTATCTCGTATGGTTGTAGTCTTAATTTGTGTGATTTTAGTTTGATGGAGTTCGGGTTTTTGTGCACTTACATTAGAGTTTGTGGTTGAAGCTGTCTTTGTTTCTCACAAACATGAAGGTTATGTTGTCAGCATTTTAACCTGCATGCTACCTATTTATTAGATTAATACCTCTTTTTAGTTGGATTTATTGTTCATTGTTTAGGGTTTGTATTCGACACCTATTTTAGCTTTTAGCGTTATTTGCATTTTTGGGATCAGATTCTACTTTCAATGAATATACACATATGATGCCTATTACTGAATCTTTGTGTGAGTATTGTGCATTATAATTGGTTTTTTTTGGCCATTGTATAGAACTTGTGGTTAAAACTTTAATTTGTTTCTATTTAATTCATTTCTGATTTTATATATGCAACTATCATGAATGTTATATATCTTTCATTTTATATTAATTCTTCTAATTTGTTTGATCACTAGGTTTTTTTTTTTTGAATTGTTTAGACTTTGTGCTGGGAGCATGAAATTTTTAGAAATTTATAGACTTGTGCATGAAATTTTTTAGTGCTTATATCATTCTTCTACCAAATATAATGAACTAAATAATAATGCTCTTTCTTTGCTTCACAAAATTAAAAAAAAACATGAGAAACTTTCACAAGGTAATGGCAACCTAATTTTTAAAACGTTTTCAAGTATATTAAATTTGGTTGAGTAAGTGTACTACCAAGTACCAGCAACGCACCGATTCCCTTTTGGTTGCCAAAGACGTTTGTCAAAATCTCCACCTTGAGTTTCCCAAAACTACTCTAATCAACCGATATAGCAATCGGTTATCGATGCCTTTGCCGAAATCTTACACAGCTTCATCTCTCATTCTTCCCACTTGAAAGATCATTTGCCAAACATTTACAGAAACTCTGCCGAAGTTCTCCACGTTAGCCTTGGGTTTGCCCATCTGCTCTTCGACTGCCCAACACTCTACCCACAATATTTCCTTAGTCTTCCCACTTAGAAGATCATTTTTCAAAAGGAGACTACCCATCTTTGGTTGTCGAAGCCCGTGCCAAAGGTGTCGTCACACTTCCTTATACTTCCACTTTTTTTTGTCTTAATAATTTGATTTCAAATGTTTTGGTACTTGAGACTCTCGTGTTTACACTTAGAGAGTTTGTATTTGTAACAACCCAACCTAAAGTTCAATGTAATGGGCTAAGACGTCTATTTAAAAGTGGTTAACCAAGTTAAAGATTTATAGTTTATTTTCACTTATAAACATGATCTTATTTCAGGGACTAAGTTGAGAGATCTTACAATCTACCCATCTTAGAAAATTTTCTCTCCAAAATTCCTACACTTTGCTCATTACTAGCCTCGGCCTATAACCTTCTTTAGCCAGTGACCGATAGCCTAGCCAACGTCATTAGTCTAACCAACCATCTAACATTAAACCAAGTTACTTTGATACTATTTGTAACTACCCTACTCAAAGTGTAACATAATGGAACTATGTCATTTATGTAAAAGTGGCTAACTAAGTTAAAAATCTATAATCAATTCCAATTATAAACAAGATTTTATCCTAATAGGTATTAGATGTGAGACTAAGTTAAGGGAGCTCACAATCCACCCACCTTAGGAAATTTTATCCCCAAAATTTCTACACTTGTCCCATTGCTAGTCCCAACCCACGACCTTCTCTTGGCAGGTGACTGATAGCCTAGCCAATGTCATTAATCCAGCCTACCATCTAACACAGAACTAGGTTGATTTGATACTATTTGTAATGGCTCAGCCTAAAGTGTAACCTAATGGGCTAAGTCATTTCTTCAAAAATGGTTAATTAATTTAAAGATCTATAGTACATTCTTACTTATAAACAGGATTTTACCTAAGTAGGTATTTATAAAATCCTTCAACTTAGTCTCATATTTAATGCCTACTGGGATAAGATCCTATTTATAAGTGAAAAAAAAACTATATTTGGTTAACTATTTTTAAAGAAATGACTTAGGCCTATTACGTTGTACTTTAAGCCGGGTCGTTACAAATAGTATCAGAGCCTCTCAATTCTATGTTAGATAGTGGGGTGGGTCATTACAAATTGTATCAGGGCAACCTAGTTCTGTATTAGACAGTAGGCTGGACTAAAGATGTTGGCTAAGCTATCGGTCACGGGCTAAAGAAAGTTGTGGCTTTGGGGCTAGCAAACGATCAAATGTATGAATTTTAGGGACGAGAATGTTTAAGGTAGGTGGATTTGTGAGATCTCTTAATTAGTCTCACATCTAATACCTACTAGGATAATATCCTATTTATAATTGAGAATAAAAATATAAATCTTTAACTTCGTTAACCGATTTTAAAGAAATAATTTAGGTCCATTATGCTACCCTGAGCCAGGCCAATACAAATTATTATTACATCAAAACCAAGTTCCACAATATTAATATACTCGTTTTTGTCCCGCAAGAATTGTTAAACAGCGACACAAATTTTACTAGAACAAGTTTAATTGATACAGATCAAAATTATGAGTAATTGTATATTTTGATGGTCTCTTTGGAAAATTACTGCATTATATATTTAACCTGTACATACTTGTAAATTGCATAATCAGAAAATTAATGCAAGCTAATTTTCAAAATGTTTCTTATATGTATCTTCAAACGTGCAGTTTTACAATTATAGAGTTTGGTGAAAAAAAACTTTAGAATTAAAAAACTTTTAATTATCAGAACCAAATCAATTTACTCTTAAAGAAGAAAAACTCAGTAAAGGATGTTCGGATAATTTTTCCGGAGGGTACAAATAATATACTCTTTTAAGCATGTCCAAAGCGTTAGTAATGAGCCCTTTGGTTTTATATTTTATTAGAGCACTATGCATTGAGCATTCCTTTCTTTTTGTTTCCAGTTACAAAGGCCATAGAAGTAGCAAAATGAGTATTTATCCAAATGAGTATGAATTAGAAGGTACCACAGGAGAATATTTTAGCAGGCTAGCGAAGTATGGGAGAAACTTACTTTTTGGCATAATTGAACCGTAAAAATATAGTTATATAGTGTTTTGCTTATTATCTTATTAAATTAATAAATAATAGAAATTTTTGTGTTTATTGTGTAGTTTATCGGTGCTATAATAGAGGACAAAGTTATTGTGCAAGAACTTACTGAAGGTTCGGCATTCAAAGATCATATAAAGAAGCAAAAGCCTGATCATGGTATGACACCAAGAATCACTTAAAAATATGTACAACCATGAATTTTATATGTGAGCATGACATTTTCAATATGGCATTTGAAGCCGGCCAACCTAATTTTAGGTATTTGTTTGATATATATATATATATATATATATATATATATATAGTTGGGGTTGAGGGAAGAAGGTTAGGGTGAGTAAGAGATTTGAGTGAACAAGTACATACCAGAAACAAATAATTATAAAAAAAATTCCCTCCATGATAATTGTTTTGGGGGGACTGGTGCATAGAATAAGAAGCGTTAGGGAAGATGAAAGGATGGACATGGATTTGTTATATCAAGTATTATGAGTAAATCTGCCCGCATCTAGCACTTGACTGATTTGGTGTAAATTACCTAAATTATTGGTGTTTAAGAAAATTATTGTAATAATCATGTTAATCTCCTTTAATTCAAGTAATTTACACCAATCGAGGTGCTAAAGCAAATCTCTTACCATGCAGGAAATATTAATTGATAAGTATAATATTCAGGATAGAATATGAAAAAAATGTAAAAGAAGCATACACATGGATCAACCACAATCTTTAATAGGAAACATTCCAGCGACGCCACAAAAAATCACATAGATTTGATGATTTTTGAGACTTGCTCAAGAAAAATGAACCTTCATGAAATCGTTAATTTCTAGAAGACGTTGGTTTTCCCGATTTGCCCACTAAAAAGCTTCATGAGACGGCTGCCATTAACAATTTATGTAAGCCAAAAACCTTCACCCATGTACTGTCTCGACGGAAATGAAAGCGGATATTTAAGTGTGAGTTTTAAGGCAAATCATAGAGTCTCTTCTTGACAATTTTCCTTTGCAATAATTAAGATTGACTACTGATGTATGCAAACTAAGATCATCTCAAGTGCAGGTTTACCAGGAATGACATTAAAAAGCTCATACTTAGAATAATGATTACGATCCTCCCTAAGTTCTGGATAATAGACTCCTTAGCCCCGGTCTCTACTCATTTGACATTAAGTTAAACATTAAATCGAATTTTTTGGGTCAAGTGAGTACCAATCCAAATTAAATTTAATTCGAGCTTTGATCAGCCCTACTTATGATGTGGAATATAGTTTTGAGGTGATTCTGGTATTAGTCCACATCGGATTTGAGATTAGGGGGTGGCTAGTATATGATGTGTTGTAACAAGTCTTTGAGAATGACTAATCATTAAGGTGCATCTAAGGCCATATCATATATGATATTAGAACTATTTCATGGTGAATACTATGATATGGGTTATAAGCCTATTATGCTTTTATCTTAGTCAATTTGATATTTACACAAGGCCATGACGTGTTGGGCCATTACTTGTTATTACTAGGGATGTGAACTCTTTTTTTCATCAAAACGATGTACTTTTTTTTTTGTTACAAAATGCCTGGAACAAAGCTTTGGGACAAAAATGCCTGGGATTATACTCGCCTTAGGAAATACCAAAGATAATTCCTATCATAGCGTTACCTAATATTACTTGGGCACTATATATATTTGCTACCAAAAGCATGGGATTAAACTTGGCTTGGTAATATTTATGTTGGAAAAAAAAGAATTCCTGTCACAGCGTTTAATTTTTAAATTTCAACTCTTCTCTCAAAATGTAAGTTTGGTCTTGACCCACAACCACAAGGTGGAAGAAACAAGGATGGCACATCTAAAAATAATATATCAATTGACATAATTAAGCTTTCACATTCTAATCAAATAACAATTAGATTATTAACCAAAAAAATGATCCAAATTCCAACATCTATATAACCTTTCTATCCCAGAACTCAAAAAAAAATGATCAACAAGATGTTTAAATGAGAACATCAGATATATATATATATATATATATAGGGCAGCGCTACAGTGCAGCAATGCCGAGTGTAGCAGCGATATGCGCGCACTGTAGACCGTTGGATCTGAATCCAACGGTCCACAATCTAGCCCTCACAATCACCCCCCACCCCTAGCTTTCAGATGCCGGGTCTCGCCGTCGCCCCATGCCCGTCGAGCCACCCCGGCCCCAGCCGGTCGGCTGCCCCATGCCCCCGTCCTCGCCGGCCGCCCCCTGCCCCACCCCGCGTCCCTCGCCCCGCCGCGCGCCCCTGCCCCCTGCCCCGCCCCTGCTGGCCGCCCCTCGGCCCCTGCCGCCCGACCCGGCCCGCCCATGCCCCATCCCGCCGGCATCCCCCAGCCCCCGCCCCGCAGGCTCGCTCCTGCCCTTGCCATGCCGCCGTGCCTGCCCAGCCGGCCTCCCCTGCCCCTCCCCCGCTGGCCACCCCAGCCCCCGCCCTCGCTCGTAGCAGCTGGGCGGGGACGGGCGAGAGGGGGTGGTCGGCGGGGACGGGCGTGAGGGGTGGTCGGCGGGGATGGCGAGGTCGGCCACGGTGAGGTGGCACGGGAAACAGAGGGGGGAGGGGTAATATGGGTAATAAAAATTTTACTCGATCACATTCGGGCGCAAATTTTTATTACAAAATAAATTTAAAAAGAAATAAAATAATGGCATAATAAAAATTTAACTTGGAATCGACTCCGGGTCATAACTCGAGTTAATACTATGAAATAAATTTTAAAAATATAAAATAATTTTGTAATAAAAATTTGACTCGATTTGCACAGGACCAAGTCAAGTTTTTATTATGAAATGGTTT
Source organism: Piper betle (assembly GCA_033002965.1). Lineage (NCBI taxonomy): Eukaryota > Viridiplantae > Streptophyta > Magnoliopsida > Piperales > Piperaceae > Piper > Piper betle. The sequence continues at coordinate 75,105 of JAURVB010001837.1, read as the reverse complement.
TATTTTTTTAAAAATTTATTTCGTAATAATATTTTTATTCGGGTAATAAAGTTATTTTGTAATAAAAACTTAACTCGGTTCCGCACATGATCGAGTCAGGTTTTTATTACAAAATTATTTTATATTTTTTATATTTATTTCATATTATTGACTCGATCCCGAGCTCGAGTCAAGTTTTTATTACAAAATTATTTTTTTAAAATTCTATTCAATAATATTAAATTGACTCCAGTCGAGATCGAGTCAAATTTTTTTTTATGACATTATTTTATTTTTTTAAAATTTATTTTGTAATATTAACTCGAGCTCAATTGAGTAAAATTTTTATTGCCAAAATACTCACCCCTGTTTCTTCCTCATTTGTTTAGGCGCGTCACCCCCCTGCCGGCGACCTTGCCGGCTGGTAGCCCGTTGGCCAACAATGTCGCCGCCTCAGAGTTGGATGGGCCTGCCGGGAAATGTGCGGCGCCGGTCTCGTGCCTGTGACCGGAATAATATTTTTATTACAAAATTATTTTATTTTTTAAAACCGGACTCATAATATTGACTCGATCTCTGTGTGAGATCGCATCCAGTATTTATTATAAAAAAATTATTTTTTAATTTATTTTTGCGTAATATTAACTCGAGTCGGGACCGAGTAAAGTTTTTATTACGATTTTACCCTCCCCTGTCCCCGTTCTCTCTCATCGTGCCACCCCGAGCCGCCGGCGACCTCACCGCCGAGTGCCACCCGGGGGGCGATCGGCTACGAGTGAGGGCGGGGCTGGGGCGGAGGCTGTGGCAACCGACGGGGGCGGGGGCTGCGGCAGCCGATGGGGGCAGGGGCTGCGGCCGCGAGACGGGGACGAGGGCAAGGGGGAGGCCGGCAGGGGCAAGGGCAGCGGCGGGGCGAGGTGCAGGGGCGGCCTGCGGCTGGCGAGGACGGGGGGCTTGGGGCAGCCGGGCAGGTGGGGGCTGGAGCTACTCGCTAGAGGAGGCCAGCGCGGCAGCTCGGCGATGGCGATGACGCCGACACCGGTGAGTCGTTAGTGTGCTGTGGCGGTGCCGGAGGGGACCGGGAGAAATACGGCTGCGTTGCGTCGGGGATCACGTTGACGTCGGAGCCTCTTGCCGGCGCCGGAGCAGGCGAGAACGACGACGAGCAGAGCGTCGCTGGTAGAAGAAGAAGCGCGATTAATGCAAGAGGCGACATGGATGGCATGAATCTGAAATGACAGCAAAAAATTATGCAGAGATCAAGACACAGACAAACAGCTTTGTGAAGAAGATAGAGCTAGAATGCAAGATCATTAGCAGTTCATGAAGTAATAAATAATAAGGAATGAGCACCTGCAATTCGGCTCAATGGGCAGTGGATGTGGAAGTGGAATAGAGAAGGGAAGCGTGTTGACGAAGACGGAGATACAAGTTCGGGGCCGGCGATATGGGGAGAGTGGCCGGTAGTGGGTTGGGCTGGTTTCAACCTTATATAGGAGGGGATGTCTCCACTTCAACTTCAAGGGAGTGAATTAACGGTGACCACGTTTACTAAAATATTCAGTAATTACTAACTAAGTAGATGCTATGTTAGTCAGTGTAATTAACTAATTTACTAATACTTTAGGCGTCATCACTTTATTGAGCTTAGAGTGAGTTTTGATCGGATTCAACTCGATTCATTTCTTTTTAATAATTTTGTCTCGAGGTCTCGAGTTGATACAAAACAAGACGAGTTCGAGACCGGTTTATATATATATATGGCAACTAATGCTTGAAGGTGAGTCAGTTCATAACGCATAAAACAGCAACATTTTGGGCTAGATTCCACTTTGAAGGTACCTCGCTTTGACATGCACTTCACATTTCCCTTTAAGATTCTACTTGTTGACAGTGGGTTGCCGTCCGAGTCTTTCATAATATAAACCAATTTGATAGTGTCTAAATGAAGATAATATATATTAACGTAATAACCAGAAATGGGTTGCTATTACAACACAAGTACTCAAAATGCGTCGTTCGTTTTAACCTCTCCCGCGCTTTCCCTCAAGCCTGGGTATATAATCCATATTACCTAGCAAGAGTAGAAGAAACCGAACATTATGAAAGTTGAAGGTTAAAACACCATTCAACAAAGCCATTGAACCAAACGAGGATGTTAGGTGATGCTGACTTCCTTCAAAATAAGACAAGCTCTTAAGTTTTTGTTTTCTTTTAATGCCTTCTACTTCGCGCATCCATGAATATGATAAAAAGTCTTTTCTTTTCTAGACAGGTTGAAGGATGTGTCATGTGAATCTGTCGTCGATCATTCCGAGTTCACTAATTCATTAACAGGTTTTCATCAGATCTAGATCTCGATGCGAGGTCAAACTCTTCTAAAAACAGATCAAATCTAATATCCAGCCCAAAATAAATTGGAGAATTACAAAATGCAATCCTCGAACGCAAAAAGACTATAACAACTATATCTATCTTTTTATTGATGAGCCATTTTAACAGCTTTCACAGAAAACTTGTACACCTCTCTCATCCGGGAGAAGACAACGCCTTCATTCCCTAATACTGACATCTCTTGATAAATGTAATCAGCACAGATATAATTATCCAAACTGGCAAAAAGTATGTTCCTCATAGTTCATCTTTAACGTCTTTCTCGTTGCTCTTATCCTTCTCTTCCTCTTTGCTTTCCGTTTTCGCAGCTGAGGCAGGCCTTTCGAGCTTGAAAGGGATGGACGCATGTTTCTTCAGGAACTTGTAGAATGAGACTACTGTCCGGTCACCATCAAAAGTAATCTATATGCACCAGATAGCCGATATGTTAAGACTGAGAAATACTTGTATTGGATGCCACATTATTGCAAATTTGCATTAATTAAGAACAAATCCACAGGTGAATTTGCATTTACTCAAAGCAGCAATACTTACTGGGTCAAAGCTCTTGTTTCCTGCCGGGTAGAAAAGAAGCGTGGGGAAACCATCAGACTGCACAAAAAGAATCAAGCAATGTTAGAGAAACAGAAGAAGCCAAAACATATAACAATCAGGATACAACATTCTGGCTCAATAAGGTGTCCAGCTTTTGCAAAAGAACTTTCAACTCAAGTTTGTCAAAAGCTGAGATAGTTTTAAAGGCACTCCTCCATCAAGCAAATTATAAACTACAACTGAAGAAGCTCAGCAGCCCAAAAAAAAACTTAAAAATTAAATGAATTTATGGAGAGCCCCCAATTCAGTGATCAAAATAAGGCAACTTAAACTGAATGACTTCGTGGAAAATTCTGATTAAGAAAAGCTCAAATCAGAACAGAAAACTAGCTTTGTGATATTTGTTGTTTCTCACAAAAGCAATAATCCAAAAGAAAACACTTCAGGTAAACAAACATGGAATAACTAGGTATAAAACAGACAAGAGCATGAAGTCATAAATCATAAATTCTTAAAAAATATGGGGCAAACCTTAGCTCTAGGATTTTCGTTCGTTGTTCCATCCATCTTGGCAATGACAAGTGAATCAATGCCTCGCAAATGCTTGCCAAGCTTATTGTACACGGGCTCTAGTGCTTGACAGTGTCCACACCAGGGAGCATAAATCTGATTAAAAGCAAGACATAAAATCATTGAATAAAATACAATAGAACTGTTGGTTAATAGAAAAAAGGACAGATAGTAACCTCAAGAAGAACATCCTTGGATTCATCCAAAACTATCTCATCAAAATTGTCTCCTACAACTATCTTCACATCCCCATCATTCTGTTTTTTCATTACAAAAGTGCAAACAAGATAAGCTAATTTGAAGTGAAAGTATAACTGTGTTAAAGAGCACATATCTAGCAACTGACAGTTTCTGGTACAGGATCAGACTTGAAAAAAGGCTTGAGCTTGTCTTCAACAAAATTCGCTGCAAAGGTCTACATAAAGCAAGTCAAAAGTCATGACAAAATGATATGAAAATACTTTCTCGAGGCAATAATATGCGAATAAACAAGAAGAAAGAGACAGTAGATTCATTTTGTGGTGAACAATACTGCAGGTCAAAGTTCAATGTGCTAGTTGTTTGGACAAATCAATTACGAACTACATTTAGCTAAAAAGCTCGAAATTTTACAAAATAAAATAATACTTCAATCAGTTATCTTGTTTCTTAATAATAGAACAGATAAAGTGAATGGATAAAAAATGGCTCACAGACACAACCTTGAGACTTTCTAGGGTAAACTCCCCATCCAACCTGAACTTCTTAGCATCATCATGTCCAGTGTAAGCTAGAACCTGTAGATAAAGTTAAAGTGATTCCTGACAAGTAAGGGCCCACTTTTTAAAATAATGGGCTACATCAATAAAAATAAATTTTAAAAAAATGAAAAATAAAAAAGAGAGCAAGAAATTTTACAGAAGGACTATATGAGACACCAAAATAATCAGATACAGGCTTGCCAACATCTTCATTGTCCATTTCCACAAAGACAAATATAAGCTGTAAAATAACAAAATGGTTTAGACAAGACAAACCTTGACAGAGTTAAGGTGACACGTTTTATAGAAAAAGCATAAAATAGTCCACTTAGGAGCAAAGTTCGTAGCCTCCATATGTATGTATGCAAGAATTGTTTTGGAAAAATGGAGTTCCAGGAGTAAATTAACGGGGAGCGATCTTGTTTTTGATGTCTCAAAGTTGTAACTGAGAGTTCAACCAAGCTAGGAAAACTCACCACTGCTTACTAGGAAAAAGGAAGCAACAGAAAACTAAGGGCAACATTCATGATTTATAGACATCTTAAGATACCTTCCCCTTGAAAAATTTTGCGGATTCCTCAAATATTGAAATGATTGTCTTGGACTCATTTGAAGTAGCAAAAAGCAAAACCTGAAACAACAAAAGATGAATTTGTGATCAATTTAAAGAGAAATTGCAAAATGTTTGTAGTTTATTTGTTAGTTCACCATAAATTTTCTTTTTTTTAAAGAAAAAAAGGAACCTGTTTCTTTATAGGATTCTCAAATATCTGAGGAGCATTTTCCCTTGTGAAAACATTCACCAGCGGGAGCTTGTTGGCGAATACAAAGTCAACTATGGAGGTTTTTGTGAAGGAACCATCTGCAATTACTCAAGAAGATGAAAGTCAACCATTTTTTTGTCACTTACAATGTTCTGGACATGAAGATGTGCGGTGCGCTAACCAAAATGAGAAATTTTCTCCGTCTCCTTCTTCAAAAGAACCAAGCTAGGCTTTTTGGCAGAGATCTCAATGTTGAAAACTTTGGCCACATCGGGATTAGATGTCTGATAAAAATTGACACCATCCTCTAGCTTGGAGGCAGCAGACAGCTCATCACTCTCAGAACCCTGAAATTATCTTACCAGATCAGAACCGGCTAAACAAAATGATCATGAACATGGAGAGAATAACACCAAACGATTTAAAAAAAGAATGAGGAACTGAAAATTTACCACCAAAGTATCCAGGAATCCCACAACAAGCGTGGTTTCACTCTTCAGAACCTTCTCCGCTTCCTCCACGGTTGTAATGTTCTGGATACCAGGTCCAATCTTCTTCTTAATCCACGACACAATACCATCCCTACAATTCATCAACATAGTCTCATAACTCTCATTCTACATCAATCCATCCAATCTCAAGTCATAAAACTTCGCATACTCATACTGTTCGCAACAAGTTTCAATCTTTCAATCAAAAATCTAGAAAACGTATAAATGTGTTTTGAGATCCAGATCAAACTCACTTGCTCCTTGGACCATTGTAGTCCTTGTGGACGCCATCGATGAAGAAATAGACAGTGGGGAAACCCTGCACATCATACTTCTGAGCGAGCTCGTTCTCCTCCGTCGCATCCACCTTGGCCAGCACCACCTCGTCCTTCAACTCCGTCGCCGCCGCGGCGTACTCGGGGCCAGCGCCTTGCAGTGCCCGCACCACGGCGCGTAGAACTCCACCATCAAATACCTGTTCTTCGACACAGCCTCGCTAAAGTTCGCTTCTTTCAGCACCACCACGTCCTTCTCGTCCACAGGCGGCGGCTCCGGCGACGCGGACATCTCGTCGCCGAAGGCGTCGTCGTCCCCGCCTTCCAAGTCGTCGAAGCTCTCCAGGTCGTCGTCGGCTAGATCCAATCCGTCGTGCTTGGGAGCAGAGGGTTGGGCGGGGTCCTTGGCCTCGGCCTCCTCGAGGAACGCGAGGTCGTCGTCGTCGGGGGTGGAGGAGAGGGCCGGGGTGTGGAGGAGGAGGAGGGCGGCGAGGGAGAGGAGGAGGACGATCCGGATCAGCATGGTCGCCGAAAAATACGATCGGCGTCGGCAGGGGAGAATCTAGCCGCCGGCGGGGGAAGTGGCGGTGCTGAAAAAGAGGAAGGGGAGGTGCCCAGGTGGGAAGCCGTAGCGTGGACACGTGGAGTCTTATGATTGGTATAATTGAAGAGTACAACCAATTGCGAGCTGCCGCGTTTAGAAGTAGTGAATGGACCGTTAAGACAAGACCGTTCGTGCCATTGTCGGACCGGATATCCAACCGGGGACTGCACCATTTTTGTTTTATAATTACGAGATCAATTAGATGATAATATATATGTACAAATTTGTAGCCAAGACTCAACATCGTATACGAAAATTTTTTGGAAGGGAAGCGAGATGATACAAGAAGGGATTGTAGGGGTGGACATTGGATCTAAACAAATCAACAACGAAAAAAACTGATCAAGAAGGCAAGGGAATTCCTAACCCACCCAAAATATCTTGAAAAATTTTAGCCAACCGACATGAGAATTTTGGTAAGAATAATTATTTCGAAGATAAAGAGTTTTTTTCTCCTGGGCATGGAGCTTATAGTTAGTACTTTAGTCGAATGGGTTGAAGATTGTATAAGTAGTTGAAAAAATCAGCCATTTCAAAAATTTAATTCAGCCTACTGCAAAATCGAGTCAAAATACTTTAGGATCGCTCGGGTGAAAAATCCGACCACAAATTGGCCAATTCAAGGCGATCTGAACTAATTTTCACTTGAGTCGACAACGGTGAGAATTTGCTGATTCAGGCAGGGCGGCAAAAGCCAACCAAGGACAGATGGTGGAGGAGATCTAGCAACGGGGTGGATGGGGGAGACAAGGGCGATATGGCAAAGGAAATTTGGTGTCAGGGGTGGGATGGCGAATGAGATCGAGTGGAAGGGGGAGACAGGGCAGGATGGCGAAGGAGATCTGGTGCAAGGGGGAGCCAAGGGCGGGATGGCAGGCAACAGGTGGGGGCAAGAGGGGGCAAGGGTAAATGGGGCGCCAGAGGGGGGCGGTCGGGAAGCGATGGGGCGGGGGATGGGGGACAAGGCAATGAAAGGCGGCCAGGGGTAGACTAGGGCAAGAGGGGGAGACCAGGGCAGGTGAGGGCGGAGACAAGGGTAGGATGGGGTGAGGCTCGATAAGGAAACAACGAGGGGAGGGATAGCATGGCGTGGGTAAAAGAGATTTGGCTAAGGGAAGACGAGAAAAGGTAGAAGATTAAGAGGTAATTTAGATAATAAAAATTGACTCTCTCCCTCGTTGACCGAGTCAATAATAATAAAATAAATCTTAAAAATATATAATACAATATATAATAAAATAAATACAACAAAAAATAATTTAAATAAACTATTCTAGAATAATGTTAAGGGATAAAGGAGAGGAGATCAATGGCCTAAAATAAACCAATTTTTGATAAATCGGCTCAATTCAACAACTCCCTTTAAAACTGATTCATCGTTAGATTCCGATTTTTATATGCAAGTGCAGGAAGTGTCAAGCAAACAGGGGCGTATCTTCTTCAAGCTCACATACAGGCCCAGTACCACTCTCCCCCGGTGATCATTCTCGTCTAAGCGGGACACAAATCAAAGACTTGCTATCATCACAATCACAAAATGACAATTTGTTTTCAGGAATCCAATAATCCAAAGACGTAATTAACAAGCTAAACTCCCCCAAGGCATGACAAAAATACATTAGCAAAACAGTTCCAATATGGAACAAACGACGAGATAGAGCCACCTCAATCAGATACCTAACACAGTAAGCAGAGTATTACCTCATAATTGACAACCACATTATGGTTTTCTACAGAAGACACTAAAAATTAATGATAAAAGTAACGACAAACATTGGCATCCAACACAAATCAAGTGTATGCAAGTAGCAATCTACTAGTGTCATCCTACCTGGTACCTAATATTACTTTGAAGGAAGTATCGATTTCATGCAAAACATTAAGAAGTAATGGTGGACAAAGTAAGTGTCAATCCTTCAAAGACAGTTTATTATGAACAGCAATCGCAGCCATTCTACATAAACGCAGCACCATCTAATACAAAAATCAATATTTCGTATGGTTCTGAGAAACAAAACCTTAAACGTTTCACCCATCAAATCACTCCGACGGGACCTCGACGTCCCCCTCGGCGATCTCCTGCTGCAAGTCCTTGGGATCCTTGCCGTCGACGGTGCACCCGACGGAGACGCAGGTGCCGAGGATCTCCTTGACGGTGCCGACGAGGTCCTTGGCCATGGACCGGGGGCGCATGACGCGGGCGATCTCCACGACGTCGTCGAGGGAGATGTTGCCGGAGTGCTTGATGTTCTTGGTCTTCTTGCGGTCGCGCTCCGGCTCCTTGAGGGCCTTGATGACGAGGGCGGCGGCGGAGGGGACGACCGAGACCTTGGCCTGCCGGTTCTGGACGGTGAGCTTGACGGTGACGCGCAGGCCCTTCCAGTCCTTTGCCGTCTCCTTGGCGATGTCCTCGCCGATCTTCTTCGGGGAGAGCCCTAGGGGACCGATCTTCGGGGCCAGGGACGACGCGGCGCCCACCTCGCCCCCGGTCACCCGGACGAACACGTCCACCACCTGCGACGGGTCGAACTTCGGCGGCATGCTTGGGCGGTGGCGGCAGTGGCAGTGGCGGTGGCGGTGGCGGCGGAGGCGGCGGCGGCGGCGGGTTAGTTCGGCAGGTTGGGGGAAGGGGGGAATGGGGGAGGCTTTCAAGGGGGAAAGCTATATGGGATTATTAGGGCTTTTGATGGTTGAGCTTGGGATGACGATATTGCCCTCGCCATAATCTAATACCTAAATGTATATATAATTAATTAATTATTATTAGAATTTGACTAACGATTTTTAGAGTAAACAATTAATAATTATAGTGATTTTGAAGAAATCATTTAAAATTATAATTATTTTTCTATTGTACCTCGAAGAAATAACTAATTAAAATCACTATAATTATCAATTTATTATCTAAAAAATATCATTAGCTAGGTTGTTTTACGGGATAATAGAAGAAAAATTTTTTCTAAATTTACTCACGGTTTTCTACTCTATCTTTATTCCCAAGCAGATGCAAATAGGAAATTTTTCGTTATAAAAGAGTCTTTTTAGATCAAGACTCTTAAAAAAAATTGAAACTCTTCATAAGGTTGATGGCAACTCTACTAAAAATTGAAGGAATTTTTTATCAAATTTGCTCTTGCCTTTCCTTACCCAGTGTATCTCTTTACAAAGGGATACCATTATGGAATTTGTCTCTTTATAAAGAGGTATAATCATTCACTTTTCAAAAAAAATATTACAACTCTTTAAAGTGGTTGTAACTCATATGAAAGAAAGTTGCAACCTTACCAATATTTTTTGGTTCACACTCTCATCTTTTATTTAGTTGAAGGATGAGCTGAAACAAGAAGCTTAGTCAATACTTACTAACAGCCCTAGAAGTTGTATCATGTATGGGGATGTCTTTCAAATCGGATTAAGCAGACAACAAACCTAGTTGTAGGATTCGGATATACATATTTATGGTAGTCAATAATTAAATTTGTGATGGCCGGTGCAGATTCATACAATCAAGCTTCCAGTCTTTCATATATTTTCGGATGTTTCCGAAGAGACTAATCAAGCCTTCTACTCCATTTCTTTCGATGATCCTCTTATGCTTGCGCTGCAACTTGTTCTTGATATAAGATGATGATTAAACACACTATAGCCAATGATACAACCAAGTAAAACAAGATGAACCAATATGATAAGTGCCACCAACAGAGAAACATGATACATCTGCGACCGAACTAGAACGTGTAGAATCATACACATCCCCAAGATAATCTGCATACGACCAGTTTCCAATAATAATCTAAAGTGGAATTCTGCTCTTTATCTTTTCAATTGCCTACATATCAATCAGATGAAGCGGCAAAAGGGGATTTCCGACCTTCCTTTCTTTCAGTCAAGGCCAAAAATGTTGTCCCTTTATCAGATTAAATTAAAAAGGATCCCGACATCGCATGAAAACGCAAGAAAGTTCACGAGACTTGTAGATGTCAAATGTCATCATGGACTGCAGAGATGTCTGAGATCTTCTTCCTTGGCAAAGGAGCTAGGTATCAACCTTGACGCATATGGGTACAAGTCCTTGTATGAATTTCGTATTGTTCCTTCGGCAACCCCAGTTGCAATGGATATATCTGCCAATTAACACGAAAAACATGCCATTATTTCATGCATACAACACATGTTTTTTCTAAATGAAGAATTCAAGCTCCTTTGAGGAAGTTAGAGAATGGGTTTCCTGGACGATAACACTGAGAGAAGGAGTTTTTGAGCAACCAGAGAGTTGCTTCACCAATTATAGACAAAAAAAATTGACATTGTCTGCAAAAGAAAATGCCCAGGAATGAAAAGCAAATGTGCTAAGCTTCATAGCATCCTAATTGTATAAATTTTTATAAACTTTACAAGGGGAAAACAGCATAAAAGTAAAAAAATCTTCACATTCAATCTACAAATACAAACAAACAAATAGAAAGAATGCCAACCTCTTAGAAGTTTCTTGTCATCAGAAAGTTGTGTGATCATGTAAATGATAGCAGCAGCTATTGATATTGGGCTTCTCCTGTCAACCACACACAAATTTGTTTAAATCTGCTTCCAAATGAAATAAAATACACCATAAACATGATATGCAATCGAAATTCCCCAACAAATGAGAAATAAAACAGGCAGAAAAAAATACAAATAAACCATTGAAAAAATGGTCTAAAAACCAACCATTAAGTAATCAATCATCATTCAACAAGGCAAAAACATGTGTTCTTCATTCCAAAAACCTGTAATAAATCCATTAAGTAATGAATCATTATTCACAGGTTTTTCACCCATCATCATCTATCCTGTATCCAGTTCTTTAACAAAAATTACAAGAAAAAAAACTGTCTTGATGCTAGTTAATTATCTATTACATGCTGGTTAAAATAACTATCTAAAAGCCAACCACAGTTGCCATTGTGTAGTAGTAACTAATTATGATCTTGTTCAAACAGGGAAAGGATGTTCACACACAAGAAACGAGCATCTAACCACCCAAGAACAAATCGTCAAGCACACTGCACACCTAACATACATGTATCATGGTTCTGTTGTCCAAATGCAGCCAAAATGAGTTTAATCACATATTAATTCTTCTCCAAGCCACCACAGGGAAACAGTCACCAAATGTAGGATGCATAAAAGTACCTTATATCCAGCTCTTCCGACTTCTGAACAGCTTCCTGAGCAGCTTTTACTGCCTGATTCGTCATACCAAGATGGGAACAAAATCGTCTCTGTACATGCCCGCCATGCACATCAAATTCCATGCTTATCAAGTTCCAGTCATAGGGAATTAAAATTATAGCAACCAATTTAATTGCCAAACAAAAGACAGGCAGATCACCAGAAAATCGCCTGCATGAATGGTTCCCATTTCCATGGACTGGCCCATCTCTAGTTCCAGTTGCTTTACAATATACTCTTTTGCCCGGCCAATTTCCTTTTTCGTAGCACCATTGGCAACAGAGCATATCTCTATCAAAAGTAACAACCAAGGAAATGGTTGAAAAGACTTTGACATAAATTGATGAAGCATCCAAATGGTATTTAGCTCAAAGCTATACCCTTTACAGTACGAGGTTTGTCCTCCTGCCTACAAGCAATATACAGGCAAGCAGCCAGAATCGCATCCTGATTTCTTCCTCGGCTGGATTTCAGATCCTCCACCCTTTTGTAGATCTCATTGGCACGATCCTTTTCAATATGAAAATAACAACACAGTAATATTAACGAGTAGTACTAATAATGAGAAAGATTAAATAGAAGACAATGGCTATGATAATATTAAAAGGTAATAAGTATGACTTATGGGTAGCGTAGCACACACACTGTAAACAGAAATCAAATTCAATAAGTAAAAAATCTTCCACTAAACAACAAAAATAAATGAAAGATGAGCAACAGCAACATTGATGGCCATCATGAAATAAAAATAAAAAAGTGTGGCCACAACCTCAGCCAAATTGAACTATCTCATCCTTAAAATGCTGTATATGAACTCAATTAGCCATTAAAAATTTTACAGCAAATGAAAGCTGGTAAATTGTAGCAACAATGGCAGTAATTAAACTTTCATAGCCATTAAACAAATGAAGTAAAACGTGTATACCTTGATTGTTGCAACAAGGCCCAACCTGCACAATGATGTATCAAATCAGAAATTCAGTATAGTGAAAGGAAAGAACAATTTTGAAACAAAATAACCATGCAAAGAGAAAAACAATAAATTCCTTTAAAACTTATAATATTATAAAACTAGGAAAAGAAAAACTGCCAACCTATCTGACATGGTAGCAATGTTCTTAAAGGCAAGAATCAGGGCACGGTCAGGATTAGAACCACGGTTTTGCCAACGCCCGAGGGAGGATGAGAGAAACTCTCCCTGTGCTCCATTGGGCTTTGATATGACAGTTGAAAGGCCCCCATCAGTGAGTAAAGGGTTGGAAGGTCCTCCAACACGAACCGGGTCATTATCTCCAGATTCATTTGCAAAGGTCCTCCACTCAGATGTCTCATCAATTGAATGAGATTCAAGAACCAACCCACATTCTGTGCAAATCATATCTCCCGCTGAGTGGTCAGCTGCCACCTCGGTGCTCCTCTTGCAATCTGGGCAGTACAGCTCTGCCATCTTACTCTTAATACGTATAGTACTCAATTCCCGCCTGCTGGAGACAATAAGATAAGAGACAGTTAAAATCAATCAAACATGAAATGAAATGATAATATGTAGCTGACAAAGTTGACGGAAAAGTCAAAAACAATAACTTGCAAAACAAGCATTCCAAATGTACTAATTAGTTCTCCAAAGTTCGCTTGCACAGGTACATGTATAAGACAAAAACAAAGAAGCATATTGAAAGGAACCAGAGCAGCGAAGATAACAACAGATGTATAAAACCACAACAACTTGTGTGACACACGGCTAATTGATAGGCAAGAAAACTACAATGATTTGTGCAAATAAACAAAAAACAACATTCAATCGCACAAAAAATTTGGAACTAGAATTGATACTTATTTTGCCTTTGCACTAACAGAGAATTAATGCAAAAATCTCGGCCCTCATTGAGAACTTGAGAGCAAAAATCCCATAATGCAAGCAAACCCATTAATCAGTTAAACGCCTATTTTTTCTTTAAATGCTATGTAATAATACAATCCAATCCATTCTGATTTTGGCACACGTAAGGGCAATTTTACCAAAACGGAGCAATAGCAAGGTAGAATTGCCAAGCCCTGTTATAATAAAAAAAAATTACTTTCCACGACCACATAAAAAGGTGATAATTCTTAATTAAACCAAGTAGCTCAAGTAAGTGGACTCCACGCCTCAGTTTGTATGAAAACTGCGCAGCCTGTCAGAACAATGCCTGTGCATTAATAACAGCACCCCCAAATAAAAGCAAGAGTGATCTAACTCACACAAAACTGAACACCAATACTGGGTTTTCACCGTTTTCCATTTACGGCTAAAAAACAATCACTCAAGATAACTTTTGCCTTCGATCGATACCTATCTTGTGCAAATTCCACGCACATAAAATTTCAACCTAGTCTCAATAAACTGCATAAACTAATTTACACAGCAGATTTATATTTTTTAACAGTGTGGAATCCAATCCTCCCCAATTCCACAAACCCCTCCCAAAAAACAGGAAACCGCAAAACGCCCATCAACCAGCAGAGCTAGACACCAAACAAAATAAGGTTTGACCGCCGCATATAGATATGGGAAAACGAGCACAGGGGAGGGGGTGGTGTAAAGCTTGCCTGCCGCCAAGGTCTCGCTAGAGAACGCCCGCCGGGAACTCGCCGGACGGTGGCCGGAAAAGGCACCGACTTCTTCGTTATGGATGGGGAAGATGGGCGGCGGTCGGGGAGAGGATGGGAGACTGGGCGGAAAGGGGGTGGCAACTTATAAATAAAAAAAATATTTCGATAAATCAATTTTTAACTACAATAATATTTAAAAAATACAATAATATTACAACTTTATCCTTTTTTATGAAATACAATAATAATAAAAAATTATAATGAATACAAATTTTCTAAATAAATAAAAGTCTCAAACCAACTAATCACTAAATAACAATGTAAGTGTGTAATATTCTAAGATACAATTACCTTTGTGTGAATATTTAAAGAAGCTAATATATAAGTAAAATATAACCAAAGTAAAAAATTGTTGTACACCGCACGAGTAATTAAGTAGTTAAAATATAAAAATAATTTGTCAGAAATAACGATTTCATATTAAATAACTTATAAATTTCAATCAATCAAAACTATATAGATATATATATTTAAAGTATGGCTATTGTGTCATTTGAACGAATAATAAAGCTTTCGGCGCAACTTATTATCATGCCCAAATTACTGTGGGAATATTTCGTTATTTCTAATAGGTTGTTTTTATTTATTAATTACTCAGTTGCTTGTGCAATGTACAACAATTTTTTACTCCACTTATGAATTCCTTTCATAGTAATTTATTTAAATTTCCACACAAATGTATTGTAGCTTAGGAGAATATACACTTAAGTTGTTATTTATTGATCAGTAGGTTTGAAAATTTTAATTATTTCGAAAAACTTAAACTCAACATAAAAGTTAATTCTCAATGATTATTATTTTTTTTATTATTGTATTCATAAAAAAGGATAAAGCTGTAATTTAAATTATTCCTATAAATAAGAAATTAACTCATAGCTTAATATTATAAAATAGTTATAGTTAGGGATAGAAATAAAAGATACTATACATAAACTTGCAATCTAAATTATTCTTCTAAGCAGAAAACACAAACAGTAATATTATAAAATAGTTTATAATTATTAATACATAAAAGTAATATTGTGAAAAAAAAATCCATGGATGACAAATTCCATTAAAGATAGTTTCTTCATAATATTTATTATTAATAGTAATCTTTTATCAATGAAAAAGGGGTAAATATTGTAAATTCATAAGAGGACAGTTCAACGTTCAATTTTTCATGGGTGCGGCTGGGCAGCAATGAGATAACTCAATAAAAAATTGTTAACACATATACAGATGGTTGGATAACTAAAGCTACGATTTGTACGAGACTTAAGCAAAGAAAGTTTAATTTATAATGTCAAGGAAATGAAAAGAAGCGGAAATTCAACATGGCATCAGTGGACACCCTAACACAAATGATCATAAAATAATAGGAGGGAGTGTATATTTTAAATTCATATATAGTTTGATTATATCGAATTTTAAGAGTCATTATTTATTATCCAAAAAAATAAAGGTTTCTTTAAAAACATAAGGAGATCTCGCTTGATAAAGTCCATTCAAGTACGAAGATCCATTGAAGCAGAAATAAACATATCAATGATCATGAAGATGAGCTTGTATAGATGTCTTTCTCATCACTCCCAGATTAGTTTCGGTTTAGACGTCTCAAACATACTCAAAAGATAACTTCTACTTCTATTAACCGTGCTAAATACAACAAAATACGACATAACTGCCCAATTTGTGAAAAGTAAACAAGGGCACGTTTGAGACAAGTTTAGAAGGAAAACCAGGAAACCAAACTTAAGCAATAGCTGCCGTGCCCTCATCCTTTATAGATTCACGCCAGGCGAACTCTCTTGCACCATCTTTGTCCACAACCTTGATCACAAAATTCGGAGGAGCCACAACCAATCTCGACCTGATCTCGAGTATGCACTTATCAACCAGGTCAATGGCTTCTTCCAGGGACATTCCTGGATGATAGTGGCGGTCCATTGTAGACAAAGAAAAGTAAGATCCATAACCAAAAGCCCCTTTCTCAACTTTGTGAAGAGTCGCAATGTAGTCAATGTAATACAGAGATGGACCAATTCCCTTGTCATAACCAGCAAGCAGAATGTTGACGAAATAGGGATTCTGGAATGGAGAAAAATTCATTTTAAGACAGCAGAGAAAACATTTATTTGAAAGACAATATATAACAATTCATATAATGAGCACAATTAAGTTACATAATCAAATTATTGATGGACTTAATAAACATCGTACTCTCAGCAGCAAGGATGTATTTCTCGTTTAATGCATCACAAAAAATAAGGTTCCAAGAATCAATCAAAATGAACTAAACAATTCAAGTGGAAGGAGAAAAAAGCCACAATAAAATTTAAAGCAAACGACATTCCAACAAGTTATTTTCTTTTCCAAAAGAACAGGTAAATAGATTAAGGACTCAAAAAATCATTGACACCTTCCATCTACATTATAAATCTGTTTCTCTTTATCAAAAATGCGTCTTAGGCACAGGATTAGGATAGTGAATTCTACTATACCTTTAAGAAAGATGAATAATCCCATCAGCATATAACAAATTTATCATTAAGAATTATGTAACATAAGATTCTACGAAACAGCAATCAGGTAGTAGGTAATGCTAACAGCAGCTAAAGTGAGAAGTTTATAGACATGACAGTTCAATTGTATAATAAGGCAGTCCTAAAAATTACAACACAGCAAGCACCATATATCAAAGCTACTTTATAAAAATTGTGATAACACTTTTAAGTTCGCAAGTTCCCACACACGATAATTTGTATGTAAGCAACACCCACATGGAAAAAATGTGACAGCAATATAGATGTTTACAAGGTTATGTTCAATTGTAAAGCATGCAAAAAAGCGAAACTAGTCCAGATAACTTCCTCCCCCTAGTAGCAAAGGGACCAGTTAAAGCACTAATTACTTATAGACTAACACTACGAACAACCAAATATTGAGAATTTGAACATTCAACGGCATTAAACAGCACTAGAAGCAAAAGAAGAAGTTCTAGTAAAGAGGAACCGAGCGAACCTTCCTCAAGGCAGTGGCTAGCTCCCCTCTGGTGAAGTTAGCCGCAGCAGCCGTGGATAATGGGATACCGTTTCTAAACTGGTACAAGTGCAAATTTTTTGTATGTATTCGGTGAACTGAACCCTGGAACATCAAAAACATCAGCCCATGTCACAATTTTCCACAAATTTGGGTAAAAATGACACACATAATCAATCAAATTAAATAAAAAAAAAACTGATTCAACAATCCAAAAAATTAGCAACATAAGTACCTGTCACCAGCCTCGCCACTGACACCAAGCAGCTTGTGAGAGTCGAGGATCATGATCTTGTCCTCGTTGGACTTGTGCACAAGGATGCTATTCACAGCCGATGTATCGGCCACCACAAGGAGCGAATCCGTCGCCCACCAGCCCAAACACACACTCCATCCTCTTATCGCAACAATCTACCCCACCCAAACAAACAAAACAAACAAAAAAATTGAAAATTTGCAACAAATCTACAGAGATCAGCGACGATTCGGGGCAACCACGAACTGGCCACAACAAGAACTCAACCGCGCGATTAGGGTTACAATATATTCTCGGCAGGTCGGAGGAGGAGAGTGGGAGTACCTTTCCGGCGGCGGTGGAGACAGAGATGGCGGCGGCGGCGGAGCTGGGAATAGGGAGAAGAGACGAGGGTGTTTCTTCTTTAGGAAGGAGAAAGGATCGGTTCGGACTCAATCTGTCCGAGTTTGGTCCAGATCCGAATTGTGGTCTGGAGAGGTTTAATGCTGTCATTTGTCTAATCGGGTTTTAATTGGATTTGAATCCATCCTTTTATGTATTAGGATTAGTATTAGAGTCAATTTCGTACAACCTTTACTTATTTGTAAGTACCAATTAATTGTTTGCATTTTGCCCGCCTGATGCACGATATTATACGATGATGCGTGATCTTTATTATTTTTATATTTAACTATTCTTATTAGGTAATTAAGATTTTTACATGAATTTTAATTAATTTAGAATATCATACACTTTACTTAAAATTTTAATTCTTATAAAATTTATTTGGATTAATTGATTTATTTTTATTACATTCTTATATATGATATATATTTTTAAAAACTTCATATATTATTATTCATTAATAAGTCAATATGTCTCAATTTAATAATCTCAGCAATCTACCCAATTAAGAATTTAGTCTTTATGCAAAAATCAATAAAAAAACTAA
This sequence comes from Piper betle, assembly GCA_033002965.1. Lineage (NCBI taxonomy): Eukaryota > Viridiplantae > Streptophyta > Magnoliopsida > Piperales > Piperaceae > Piper > Piper betle. The sequence continues at coordinate 56,683 of JAURVB010001837.1, read as the reverse complement.
TTGAGTCCGACTCGAGCTGACCCAAAATAAAGTGTCACTTTAAATGTTGTTATTTATTAGGTTGGAGCATAAGTTCCGACTTTATTTATGGTATAATTGAATAAAAAGAAATGTTTCACTGCAAATCACAACACAATGCTATAAGGAGAGTGAGCCAATTTATGTGAATTTTTGGGGTGGAACGAAATATTATTTTTACGAAAAAGCTAATCATATTCCTTAGAAAAGTTATTGACAATTCTAAGGGCATGAAATTACTCATTTTTCCAAACTACAAAACTGTTTTCAACTGTTTATAGTTATAAGGAGACTCCTAACAGTATTCGATTTCATAATGTTAACAACACAAGCATTCCAAAAACTTGATACCGCACTGTCATTTGTCATGTACAAAGGTTCTAGAAAAGCTAACTCTTTAGGTGACAAGTAATGACCGAACAATCTTCAGTTGGCAAAAACTTAGCACCAACTTATTTAAATGCAAATATAAAAATTGAAGAAACGTTTGCTTATCAACCAGCACCTACACATCGTTTACTCAACTGCGAATTCAAACCTCCACATCATTTACTCGACTGAGAATTCAAACACCATTGTGTGCTTGTACTTTTCTCCCGGTGCAAAAACAACAGATGGGAAGTTCGGTTGGTTGATGGCATTCGGAAATCCTTGAGTCTCCAAACACAAACCTGCATGTTTCCCATATACAGACCCGCCTTTCCCTACAACTCCATTAACATAGTTGGCTGTGTAAAATTGCATTCCTGGTGCATTTGTCCAAAGATTAAGCACCCTAGAATGTGAAGGATCCTTGACCTTAGCAGCATGTTTTAGACCCCATTTTTCTTCTCCACAGTCAAGAACATAGTTGTGATCAAAACCACCCGGGATTTGATGTATCCTGTCTCTGATCTTTGTTTCCGTGGTAAGATCAAATGGCGTTCCTTTGACAGGCATGATTTCACCCGTCGGAATAGTACACTGATCAACAGGGGTCAGATGAGATCCAGATATCTGGATGGAATGTCCAAGAATGTCACCGGTGTTATGGCCACCTAAGTTCCAATATGTATGTTGAGCTAAGTTGATAGGAGTAGCCTTGTTCCCTGGAACTGCTTCCATGTCAAGTCTAAGAGTCGTTGCCGAAGTGATTGAGTAAGTAGCAGTGACAACAACATCTCCAGGATAACCTATATTATACAAAGCTAATTAGTTTTACAAGGAAAAGTCAACAATCAACTATCCCTTTTTGTTGATAATTTCAATACAAATATAAACCATATATATAAAAAAAATTCTTTACCTTCTTCGCCATCCCGACTGTTATATCTGAATGTAATTGATGGAGTTTCATCATTTTTCTGTTCTGCCACCTCCCAAAATACTTTATCAAATCCTATAAGTCCACCTGTATGGTACTTGTGGGGTATTACAAGAAGCAAGACACAAAATTTCTTATGTTTCAATAACAACAAGATAAAATTAGATGCGAGTCTTATCCAAATATGTTTCTCATCATTCGCCAAGATTTACGATAGCAGATGTGTGCATCAAGCATGCAACTTCTCAACTACATAATCAAATTTTGTCCAATAAATCAATCATTTTAATGCTCGTAACCTGTAATCTCATGTAATCAATCATTTTAATGCCAAAAAATCCACATGGTTGGTACAAAGGAATGATGAAGGATACAAATCATTGAAAAACAAGCCAAGGCAAGATAACCTCAATTTTAAATTTTGTAATATTGAGATCTCCATGATTGCTGAAACCCAGTATACTACAGTATACCAGAATAATTAAGGGTTTTTTTTTAAAAAAAGTTCCTCCTCGTAGTATTTACATTAGCTTCAACACCTTTCTTCATATAGTTGAGCAATTTTTGTTGTTTATTATAAATACAGACCAAATTTATTTTCTAACTATAATAACACATAAGTGTACTACAAGGTGATATCAACCTGTTAAGTAATAGATCAAGAACTATTTTTATACATGCATGAATGGCAAACAAACATTACAAAAGTCATTACCATGAAGACTGTTAGGAGGGTTATTTATAGGCAAAGAATATTGAACACCATTGAGAGTGAATTTCCCCTCTTTAATTCGGTTTGCAACGCGACCAACGATGCAGCCAAAGTAAGGTGATTTCCCTTCCTAAAAGAAAGAAACAACATGAGCACCAATATGGATTTACAGAAGGCATTTTATTTGAACATAGAATATTCAAGCATAGGATTGTTTGTAGGTTTCGTAAATACCAGCGAGAGAACACCATATGTATAAAAGGAAAAACCTAACCACTATAATGAAACGAAAATAACTCTGAAGTATATAAAAAAGTAATGGAAAAACAAAAATGCAATGCCATAACAAAATTGACATGGAAGTTAAACAAGTATGCCACCTATCACTTAAAACTTTTGCTGAATCCGCAAAAAACTAGTTAAACTTTCCTTGAATTAACTTAAAAAGACCAAAGTCAATCATAAAGTAATGTCCTAAAGCAATATGCTAAAAGCATACAGATAGCACCTCAATCCAAACCGCATTTTCCAAAATAACAAGTTTCATAAGGAAAATAATAAACTATTAAATAGGATATGAGATCACATAGCTCTGCAATAAATAGTTATGGAATTTATGTGGTCATAATTCACTATATCTCATGCTATTCTCTCGGCAGGGAGTAATATATCAATGACAACTATTTGTCAAAAACACAAAGATTTATTACATAAAGCATTTATAGACAATATCCATCAGGCACTGTGAGAAATAAAGCTACTCAAGATCGAAGATCAATGTGCCTCAATGAAATTGGGAGATTAGATGTGTGGTAGAACCAAAAAACAAACTATCTCAAAAACTCACATTCAATACAATCAGAGGCAAACAATTGAACAAACAACATTGAAAAGCCTGTAACAAGTAAGTCAAACAATAGGCAGGCATTAGTCTTACAAGATATGGCTCAAGGGAATCGAAACCCAGGACGACATCAGCGAGATTCCCTGAAAATGAACCAGAGAAAGAAAAGAGAAAGGAAACCGATCAAAAAAGAACAAAGCCAGCAACAATAAAACGATGGAGACAACAATATGCTTCAAAGAGTAAAAACAAAACTGAATAAGAAAAAAAAAAAACTGTGTAATACCTTTGGAGTCAGGGACCAGAAGGGAGGTGATGGTAGCACCAAAATTAGTGAGGGTCAGGGACATAGTTCCATTGGAGAGTTTGAAAAGCTTTGGCTTCTGCTCATCCGCCATTGTTGTACGGTGAGATAGGTTATGGCGAAAAGGGATGGAGAAGGAAGAGATAGAAGAGAAATCAAAGTCAATGTGTTAAAACTTATTAATAGTATATATTAAGAATATATAAAATTAATTTAAAAATTATTTACATATTTATTTAATTTTAACAAAAAGTATAACTATAAACAAATATTAAAATTAATTTTAATTTTTATAAGTATAAAGTTTTAAGAATTATACAGAATTTATTTTTTTCAAAAAATTTTAATTTAGATAAGTTTACCCTAAGTTTTTTGTCAATAATAAATTATATATATATATATATATATTTATAAATTTAAATTTTGTATTATTAAATAATAAACTTTTAACTCCAGTAGTATAATTATCAATATATTAAATTTTATCAATATTTATGAAAATTTCAATTTAGGTAAAATTATATTTTAACTATTTTCTATTAATAAATAATAATAATTTTAACTTAAGTAAGCATTAGTCTGCCCAGAAAACTATCGTGAGATTAAAATTAATTGCAATGCAATATAGGTTTAAATGCGATGAGACAACAAAAAAAACACGAGACCTTGCAACTTAGTTATAACTTAGTATATTAGTATATGATCAGCCACGTGTAGTTACTCTGACTCACCTAGTAGATCTTTTATTGCTAGTTGCTTACAACTTACCGGCGCAATCCCTATCTAGTTAGTTTAGATATTTGCTAACAGTTGCACATCATAAAAAATTATATCATATTTATGTAAATTAATACAGTTTAAAATATAATATATTCATCAATTTGTACGTATTATACATTATAAATTTTACATCATATTTAATAAGTCAATACAGTAAATGAATATTTTTTTTCTTAAATTTTTAGTTTTTTCTCTTACTTTCTTGTTTGAAAATCTTTTCCTTTATATACTTGGTGGTATCTCTTTTTATTTTTTCTTTTTAATTGTACACATGACGTCTTATACATGTGGGCATTCAATAAATTCAATATGGATCCAATATTTTCAGTTAGGTCATGGTACCGATCGTTCAACTTATTCCAATAAAAAACTGAATATATATTTTTATATAGGTCGTTGTCAAGTTGTTTAATGAGTTTGTGATTTATTTTACAATCTTTTTATTGATCCTTATCTTGCCTTTGCACTAACAGAACCTAGCTTAGGATTCAAAATTGAGCAACCCTAAGACCAATGCCAGTTTGTAATAAAACTGAGCAACCCTAAGAACAATGCCAGTTTGTAATAAAGCTGAGCAACCATAAGAACAATGTCTGTGCGTTACTAGTAGCACCCCCATATCAGTGCAAGCGCGATTAAACCCACGCAAAATCGAACTTCAATGGTGGTTTGCTACATACAAATTCCATCCTTTTCATTGGCAGCTTCTAAAAAATCAATACAGTCGAAATAATTTCTGCCTTTAACTAATACCTATCTTGTGCAAATTTAGATGCACATGAAATTGTAACTTAAAACTCAATAAACTGCACACCCAGGTAACAGCAAGAGCGATCTAGCCCACACAAAACTGAACAATAATGGTGGGTTTGCTACATCCAAATTCCAGCCTTTTCATTCGCAGCTTATAAAAAAACAATACACTTAAAATAATTTTTGCCTGTAAATTTAAATGATACATACACTGTGCAAATTGCTTATAAATGAAATTTTAGAAAATCGAGATCAGTTGAACGGAATAACGGTGCAGGGTTGGAGAAGGGGAGTGAGAGTGCCTTTCCGGCTGCGGTGCCGATTCGCGGCGGCGGCGGCGGAGATGGGGACGACGTCGTTGTCAGTGTCGGGGAGTTGGGAACAGAGAGGAGTAAGAGAGGGGGAAGGGGAAGGGATACCGTTTCTAAACTGGTACAAGTGCAGTTCTTTTTGTATGTACTCGGTGAACTGAACCCAACTGATTCAACAATCCAAAAAACTTAAAAGATATAATTTTGTTACGGCGTTGTTATGCCCATATGTGACAGCTAGTTTTTTAAAGTGCCCGTCGTAATATTTTTTCTTTTTGACAAGAAAGGTAACTTAATTTTACGGACTGCTTAAGTAGTTGCTAAAATTTTTTTTCTAATTATTAATCTGCTTGTTTATTGTTTGGCCCCGTCTTTTTCTCTATTTTTTGTTCATCTACAATATTTTCCCGTATTTCTTTTGTGATAGACATGTGGAGACTTATTTGAGGCCGATAATTACTTATGTTATACCGGTGACAAGGACCTATATTTAAAATTTATTAATAATAAATATAAATAGCTTAAAAATTATATTCTAAAAATGCCGTTAATGTATTACTTTTAAAAAATAGCAAAAATTTTTTTTGTTAAGATGAAGGATATAAATAAAGAGCTTGATTATCATAAAAAAATATAAATATGAGGACAACATTACTCTTTTATTGGAAAAAATTTTCTCCTAAGATATTCAGTAAGCACAATGACACCTATTGGTGAATTTACTAGGGAGCTCAACCTGTTAAACTTCAATTTAGCATGAAAATACAACACATACGCATAGGCGTCAAGTCCAAATCATAATTAAAAATGTAAGGGCCAAAATTAACAACCTCAATTTTTAGCATGACACCTTTATTTAAGATATTTAAAATATTAAAAATTGTTTTACTTTTATGTAAAGAATAAGTAAAAATAATAATTAAGTAGGTACTTATAAGTAAAAAACTTTAATTTGAGTAAAATTTTAATATTTCAAGTGAAATTATTTTTTTTAAGATTTTTTATTTTGATAAAATTACACTTTAGATTTTCCTTTCAATAAATAAATAAATAAGATCCTAGAAAGTATGAACAGTTAAGTAACGAACTTTAACTCAAGTAATATGATTACAAATATGTAGTAGAATTTATCATTTTTAAAGTTCCTAATTTAAGTAAAATTTCTTTCCAAAATTTTCCTAAAAATAAATAATACTAATGAAAATCTTAAATGAAATAAGTGTACGTGAGTTTATAATGCTATTGTGGGGGCAAAATTAACCACTACTTAAGAAATATTGTAACATAATGAAAATAAATAAAAAACTCCAATACTTTAATGTAAGGGGTGGATATATATATCTCAAAAAATAGTCCAACATATACATATTTATACGAGGATATATATATATATATATATATATATATATATATATATATATATATATATATGTGATATGGATTTGCTGTCTTGCAGGACAGATGGCTGTCCTGCAAATTCCAGCCGTTGATTTTTATCCAATGGCTGGAATTCTCCCCCCCCCCCTCCCTCCCCTGCTTTCACCCTCACGCCGCGCCCCTTGCCCCTCGCTCCGCCCCGCACCCCACGCCCCTCCCCCTACGCCCCCGCCCCGCCCCACCCCACGCCCCTTGGTCCCTGCACCCCTCCCCACGTGCCCCCACCCCGCCCCCACCCTTCCCCCCTCCCTTGCTTTCACCCCCCAGCAGCGCCCCGCCCCGCCCTGCGGCCCTCGCTCCGCCCCGCGCCCCACGTCCCGTTTCCCTCCCCCTCTCCGCCCGTTTCGCCCCAACCCCACGTCGGCGTCACCAACAGCACCGCCGACGGTGGCACGAAAAAACAGGGGCGGAGGGCGGGAAGGGGCGATGACATTTTCGTAATAAAAATTTGACTCGCTCCCAAGTCAATATTACGAAATAAATATTAAAAATAATTTTAAAAAATAAAATACTATAAAATAAAAACTTGACTCACTCCGGCTCGAGCCAATACTACAAAATTGATTTTTAAATTTTTTTTAAAAATACAATACCATAAAATAAAACCTTGACTCGGACCCGCGCGGGATCGAGTCAAGTTTTAATTACAAAATAAATTTTTAAAAAATAAAATAATTCGGTGATAAAAACTTAGACTCGCTCATTTCTTGAGTCAAGTTTTTAATACTATGAAATAAATTTAAAAAAATATAAGATAATTTTGTAATAAAAAGTTGACTCGATCCCGTGTAGGAAAGAGTCAAGTTTTAATTACAAAATAAATTTTAAAAAATAATGATAATTTTGTAATAAAAAGTTGACTCACTCCCAACAAGAGTCAAGTTTTTATTAGGAAATTATTTTTATATTTTTTTAAATTTATTTCGTAATATTAACTCTAGTCAGAAGCAAGTTAATTTTTTATTATGAAATTATTTCATATATTTTTTAAATTTTATTTTATAATATTGACTCGAGTCTGGATGAGTCAAGTTTTTATTATGAAATAAAATTTTAAAAAATAAACTAATTCTGTCAATTTAAAAAATAAATTTATTTTGTAATATTGACTCGAGTCGGTAGCGAGTCAAGTTTTTATTACGAAATTATGTTATATATTTTTTAAATTTTATTTCTTAATATTGATTAAAATTGGGAACGAGTTAAGTTTTTATGATAAAATTATTTTATATATAGTTTTTAAAATTTATTTCATAATATTGAATACAATTTTTAAATTTTATATATCATAAAAACTTAACTCGTTCCTAATTTGAATCAATATTAAGAAATAAAATTTAAAAAATATATAACATAATTTCGTAATAAAAACTTGACTCGCTACCGACTCGAGTCAATATTACGAAATAAATTTATTTTTTAAATTGACAGAATTAGTTTATTTTTTAAAATTTTATTTCATAATAAAAACTTGACTCATCCAGACTCGAGTCAATATTATAATATAAAATTTAAAAAATATATAAAATAATTTCATAATAAAAAATTAACTTGCTTCTGACTAGAGTTAATATTACGAAATAAATTTTAAAAAATATAAAAATAATTTCCTAATAAAAACTTGACTCTTGTTGGGAGTGAGTCAACTTTTTATTACAAAATTATCTTGTATTTTTTTAAATTTATTTCATAGTATTAAAAACTTGACTCAAGAAATGAGCGAGTCTAAGTTTTTATTACCGAATTATTTTATTTTTTTAAAAATTTATTTTGTAATTAAAACTTGACTCGATCCCGCGCGGGTCCGAGTCAAGTTTTTATTTGATGGTATTGTATTTTTTAAAAAAATTTAAAAATCAATTTTGTAGTATTGGCTCGAGCCAGAGTGAGTCAAGTTTTTATTTTATAATATTTTATTTTTTAAAATTATTTTTAATATTTATTTCGTAATATTGACTCGGGAGCGAGTCAAATTTTTATTACGAAAATGCCATCGCCCCTTCCACCCCGCCCTCCTCCCCCCGCCCCTGTTTTTTCGCGCCACCGTCGGCGGTGTTGTTGGTGACGCCGACGTGGGGTTGGGGCGAAACGGGCGGAGAGGGGGAGGGAAACGGGACGTGGGGCGCGGGGCGGAGCGAGCGAGGCCATAGGGTGGGGGTGTGAAAGCAGGGGGAGGGCGGGGAAGGGTGGGGGGCGCGGGGGGGGGGCGCGGAGCAGAGCAAGGGCCGTGGGGGGAGGGGCGTGAGCGAGGGCCGGGGGCGGGGCGAGGCGGCGTGAGCAGGGGAGGGGGGAAGGGTGGGGGTGGGGCGGGGGCGCGAGGGAGGGGCGCGGGGCAGAGCACGGGCCGTGGGGTGGGGTGGGGGCGCGAGGGGAGGGGCGGAGCGAGGCGGGGCGGGGTGAGGGACGCGGTGGACCAGAGGGTGAAAGCAGAGGAAGGGGAGGGGGTGGGAGAAGATTTGCCAGCCATTGGATTAAATCCAACGGCTGGGACACAATTGATGGACAGCCAAGGTGGCTATGCTGCAGCACAACCACCTTTTATCCTATATATATATATATATATATATATATATATATATATATATATATATATATATATATATATGGAAAAATAGTTGTTGTCCTACAGCACAGCCAAGATGGCTATGCTGCATTTTCCAGCCGTTGGATTTCAATCCAACGGCTGGAAATTAAAACGAGCTCCACCACCCCCGTCCCCCTGATTTTTCCCTTTCTCTGGCCACCATGGCCATTTCCCCGCCACGCCACGCCGCTCCTGCCCCTCTCCGCTTCCTCCCGCCACTCCCGCCCCTCCGCACAGGCATCTTCCTCGACCCCTCCGACTTCGGCCTCGAACGCAATGTCTCCCCGCGCCGCCGCTGCTGCCCCGGTCATGCCCGCTCCCATTCCACATCGTTAGCGGCTTGCAATGTCTTTTTCAGTGGCAACATTTGGCTGGCGGGCGGCTGCGGCCCGGGGTGTGGCGTCGCCGACGGTGGGTTTGAACAGGGGCGGCTCTGTTGGGAGCGAGTCAGGAGCGTCGAATTGTGAGATTGGCAAGGCAGCGACAGCACAGGGAAGTGGCGTAGGTAGCTGGCAGCAGGCGGTCGGCGACGAGGTCGCCGGCGATAGGGGTGGCGCGGCAAATCAGAGGGAGCAGGGCGATCGGTAGGCAGGGGAAGGGGAAGAAACAGGGGAGAAGGTCGGGGGTAGTAGCGTAATAAAAATTTTACTCGGTCACTGACTTGAGTCAAATTTTTATTACGAAATAAATTTAAAGAAATAAATTAATTTCATAATAAAAACTTGACTCGGGCCCGATTTGAGTCAATATTATGAATTAAATTTAAAAAATAAAAAAATTAATTTTGTAATAAAAATTTTGACTCTTTCCCATGTGGGGTATTTTATGGTATTTTAAATTCGTAATATTGACTCGAATCGGTCGGCGGGGCGCGGCGGGGAAGACTTCATTTTACTCAGTTTGGAGCGAGTCAAGTTATAATGGATTACTTTATTTTATGGTATTTTAATCTTTTTTTTCATATTTTTTAACATGTATTTCAGAATATTGACACGAGTGTAAAAGGAAATGGACATGGGTAGTTTCGTAATAAAAATTTGACTCGTTCTAAACTGTTATCAATATTATGAAATAAATTTTAAAAAATATATATAAAATAATTTTATCATAAAAACTTAACTCGTTCCCAATTTTAATCAATATTAAGAAATAAAATTTAAAAAATATATAACATAATTTCATAATGAAAACTTAACTCTGCTACCGACTTGAGTCAATATTACGAAATAAATTTATATTTTTAAATTGACAGAATTATTTAATTTGTTAAAATTTTATTTCATAATAAAAACTTGACTCATCCCAACTCGAGTCAATATTATAAAATAAAATTTAAAAAATATATAAAATATTTTCGTAATAAAAAATTCACTTGCTTCCGACTAGAATTAATATTATGAAATAATTTTATGTATTTTATTATATTTGTTTCATATTTTTTGGGATATATTTCGTAATATTGACTCGAGTTAAGAGCAGTCAAGTTTTTATTTCCAACTCGACTCGAAATATTTAAATTTGAGTTTGGTGCGAGTCAAGTTTTTATTACAAAAATTATTTTATAATATTGACTCAAGTCAGGGTAGAGTTAAGTTTTTATTACGAAATTGCCCCCCTATTTTCACCCCCGACAATCACCCCTCTCCTCTGTTTTTTTGCCGCCACCCCGACAGCCGGTGAGTTCGCCGCCGCTGTCACCCACACTATTGCCGACCGTGTTGAAACTGCCTACTCACGTGACTCCCAAGCCGGAGCGAGGGCCGCGAGGCGGGGCGGGGCAAGGGGCGCGGCTAGGGGGTGAAAGTAGGGGAGGGGGGGAAGGGTGGGGGCGGGGGCGGGGGCGCGCGGGGAGGGGTGTGGGGCAGAGCAAGGGGCGTGGGGCAAGACGGGGGGTGCGGGGGAGGGGAGTGGGGCGCGGGGCGGAGCGACGGCCGCGGGGCGGGGTGAGGGGCGCGGCGGGGGGGGGGGTGAAAGCAGGGAAGGTGGGGAAGGGTGGGGGCGGGGCGGGGGGCGTGGGGGGAGGGGCGCGGGGCTGAGCAAGGGGCGTGGGGCGCGGGCGGGGGCGCGGGGGGGCGGGGGTGGGGCGCTGGGCGGGCAGGGCGCAGCGTGGGGGTGAGAACAAGGGAGGGAGGAGGGAAGGGAGGGGGGGGGGAAGGGAGGGGGGGATTTCCAGCCGTTGGATGATGATCCAACGGCTGGGATCAAACTGCAGTACAGCCAAGATGGCTGTACTACAGTACAGGAATCCCCCCTCATATATATACATATATATATATATATATAGGAGTGCTATGGTGCGTTGCAAGTTTTTGCAGCTCACCATATGCTGCTGAATGAGAGCCGTTGGATCAAAATCCAGCGGCTCTCATTCATCCTCTTATTTTTTTTCAGATTTGCAGACCCGATTACCCGCCCTGACCCGCCCGAACCGGACCTCCCGCCAGCGACTGCGCCACCGCCTGCCACCACGCGACCTCGCCCCGCCCCACCCTTCACCCCCCTCCCGCTCGCCACCGCCCGGGGAGGCGGCGAAGGGGGGTGGCAAGGGGTGCCAGTTAGGGACGGGCGGGGGGCGAAGCGGGCGCGGATCGGGCAGTGGCAAAGAGGGGGGGGTGCCGGGTGGGGGTAGGGACCACGGCGGCGGGCGGGGGGAGGGCGGGACCGTCGACAGGGGCGAGGCCGCGGCGGCTGGCGGTGGCTAGGGGTGCTAATTGAGCGAGCGAGCCGAGCTCAACATGTGTTCGAACTCGGCTCGAATAGTTCGAAACTCGTTCGAACTCGACTCGAGATCGAACGAGTTTTGGACACACATGCTCGAGTTCGACTCGAATATCTTTTATGTGTTCGAGCTCGACTCGAGCTCGAATATACTTAAACTGTTTATTTTTGTGAGCTCGTTCGCCAGCTCGAAGCCAGCTCGATTAAAAGTCAAAAGTACCTCACTTAAAAAAAAGTGAAAGTGAGGCCAATGTGGTTTGAACCCTCAACCTTGAAGTCATCAAGGTGAATACTTACCATCTCAACTATCTTACTTCTTTGTTATTATATTTCATATATATATATATATATATATATATATAAATAAAATATAAAGACTATATTATTATATTATTTTATCGAGTCGAGTTCGAGTCGAACTACGAGTCGAGTTCGAGTCGAGTTCGAGTTACAACCGAGTCGAGTCGAGTCGAACACGACCTTGCTCAAGCTCGGCTCGTAAGATTCGAGTTCGAGTCGAGTTCGAGTCGAGCATTTAAATATCGAGTTTCGAGTCGAGTCAAGCCGAGCCGAACGCTAAATGCTCACGAGCTGGCTCGCTCAATTAGCAACCCTAGTGGTGGCGCGGTCGCGGGCGGGAGGTCCGATTCGGGCGGGTCAGGCGGGTCAGGCTGGTAATCGGGTCTACAAATCTAAAAAACTAAAAGGATGAATGAGAGCCGCTGGATTTTGATAGATCTTCAATTTAGAAAGCCATTTTTTGAAGAAATGGCTAAGTTTATCTGTTTGTACTTAGATCGAGTTTTTACAAATGATATCAGAATAAATAGAGAGAGAGAGAGAGATATATATATATATATATATATATATATAGATTTTTAACTTCGTTAATATTTTTTTTAAAAATAAGTAGACCCATCAATTTATATTTGGAACGGTTCATTATAATGTATTAATATAACTAATCGGAACCTAGTGAGACGTCTAGGCTTTATGTTTTTATTAAAAATTTAAAACATATTATTGGTAATATATTTTAATTTATATTGATAATTTTTATTACATGTATATAATTTAGTTTGAATTTTGAATTTTTATTTATTTTTAATTATTTTAAGGAGAATTAAGTTAAATGTTATTTGATTTAGTATTTTAACTTGGTTTAAAATCCGGAATTATTTTTTATAATTATTTACAAATGCAAGACTAGGGATGTTTTTTGTTTGAGAACAATGTTGGACTAATGTGGTGGCTAAAGTATGTGCTAAATAATTAGATATAAAATCTCTATCCAATAAGGTTTAAACTCAAAACCAACTAGTCAAAGAAGTAATATTAAACCAGATAACTACATTATAATATTTGATAATATGAATCATTTTATTATTTATAAATATAGTTATATAAGATAGATTCATTGTAGCTAAACCAATTGTACCATGTATTGGTCAAAAACTTTGGTATCCACTAAAAAATTATTGTGATAAACTAGTTAGAAATTAACTCAAATTGGGATAGACACGAGGGCGAGCACCTAAATAACCTTAAATAATTACGTCTTAACCATATCGATTATAAAAAATAATATGTACAAACGAACTAAACTTTGTTTGACGACTTACTTGTTACACCTAGGTAGTAAACCGCCAACTATATATACCCTTACCCATTCTTAAAATCTATATATTCGCACTTTAATCATCCTCTCCATATGTCAATACGTCCTGGTTTTTGTTGTCTTAGAACGATGGCAAACAAAGACTCGAGCGAGGGTGCGAGCAGGCCCGACCGCTCTCTAGTCCGAGCCTTTGCCATGATCACCTCCTTGTCCGCTCGCCTTCGACTCCCCATCTGCGTCAAGGAGGCATGAGATTTGTACAAGAAAGCCCAAATTGTCCTCCCAAAGCGAGGCTACGACAACCTTCGGCCAACTGTCTCCGTCTGCCTCTACCTTGCGGGCCTCTCCCAAGGAAAGCCGAGGTCGTTGGAGGATATTCTCACAGCCGAGTTTAGGAACCCGCGTGGGAGGTTTTTGAAAGAGGAGGTGTAAAACCCACAATTCGAGTCAGGGTTTTATATTCAGAACCGGTCGGTTCGATCGTTATTTTGAGTCGAGTCAGTTTCAGAATACGTGTACTGAGTCGACGCCGGTCGCGTGTATGAGCTATGAGGGTCACGGGTACCCAAGTATATGATGATAATGTCATGAATACAGCAGAAAAAGATGAGTTATCAGAGTATATGAAAGTACACCAGTTTATTTTATTTTGATATTTAGTGGATCGTAGAATTAGTTCTAGGCCGTTTATCACGTTAGGAGGCATTACGCACAGTTTGGGCGGGTTTTTAGTTATAGAGCATGTCATTATGATGTTTTGGTGTTTGTTTGATTTTATAGGATTTTTTTCCGATTTTTATGGATTTTTTAAGGATTTAATACGACTTAGTTATTATTCTTGACTCGAACTAGAGACGAGTCAAGTATTATTTATGAGTTTGCCACCACCCACACCCCTGACCTTTCCTTTCTTCTTCCCTAAACCCTTGCCGCGCACCGCCACTGCGCATACCGTGCGCCGCCACTATGCATGCCGCCGCCGCTGCCGTGGATGCCCGCCCGGCAGCCGATCGTCACCCCTAGCCCCGCCATGGCATTACTGTGCCGCCACGACCATGACCGGCCACAGTCCGACCGCCACGACGCAAGGAATCGCCGCGGTGACGCAGCGCTTTCGTCTCCAATCGCGCCGCCGCCGACCCTCGCCACCACGATCATGTGGTCGGCTCGACGTCCTTGACCCTCCAGCGACCTTCCTTGACTAGAGCAGAGGCCATCGTCGCCCTGGCCGGCCGGATCTAGCCACCCATCGCCGCCGCCTCTGTTTTGCCATTTTTCGGCGAGCCGCCGCCTCCATCGACCTCATCGACCTCGTAGATGAGTCGGGTTCGCCGAGCCAGTTCCAAGGGTACCCAACACGACCACTTTCTGGCCAGTAGAGGCCGCCGGTGACTGTCGCCGGAAAATTACCAAAAGCTGCCGGGAAACCGCTGGGACTTGCTGGAAAACTGCCAGAACTTGATGGAAAACCGGAATTTATAAAATTTGCCAAAATTCACCGGATCTTCCGCAGGGCTCACCCAGTCGAGCCCGATCAACCTTCGAACGCCGATGAGCGCCGAATTCGAGTTCCGATATGCGCGATGATACCTTAGCCGTCGCCGATTGTCGACGACGAGAGGTATAATTACCTCCAATTTGATTATTTAAATTAATGATTATTAGCATAGCATGGTAGGACTGATTATTTATCATGATAATGCCTAATTACTGATGAAGTAATGATGGTATGATTTGAGGAATTGTAAATGAATAGTAAGTGAGCTAATGAGATAAAATGAGTTGGAGCATGATAAGTGATCATGATGTAATTTAGAGAAACAGAATAAAATATAGTATGAATAGTTTGAGTTAGGATTATTCTCTTTTATGATTATTTGACTATGATGGATGATTATTATGTCGTGCGTGGTATTCATTGATTTTGATGTATCATGTAGTTAGAGGGCGTTAGTATTTAGTTTTGATGTGTAGGTACGGAGTAGGAGCTCGCCGCCTAGGCGCGATGACACGCTTAGAGCTTCTACCAGGTCCGTTTAGGACTCGTCTCTGTTTTACGTTCTTCTATTGTATGTTTATTTTATTATTTGCAGGACGGGTTAAGTGGCATTTTATCGGATCCCATTTAACTCGGGCCATTTAATCGAACAGTTTTCCGGATTAATAACCCCTCGAGGATGAGATCCCTCGAGGATGATTTCGAAAATAAGATCCACCACAAGTTACCTTCGGGCCTATTATATAATCCCTCCCTAACCCATATATATATGTAGTTTTCGCGTTTTCAGTGAGACGAGAGATGGAGAAATCGACTGCACGTACCATGAACGGATGCCGTGACAGTCAAAGCGGGCTCTGGATTAGTGCCAGCGGACTGTTCCATTCCCGAGGGATCCTGATAACTCCGCGTTTGAGTTCCTCACACCCAGAGAACGTGGAGGTTTACGGGTACTGTTTAGTACAGCACATGTCTGGACTTGTGGTTCAAAGGGTACTAAAGGTGACTGCCTGAGAGTACTCGGCCTTTGTGCTCAAGGCCAGGAGAAATATGGAGGTAAGGAGAGGGCTTAGGATTTGAGACCAGAAAACTGAAGTAAGAAAATGCCTAGAGCGGCATCAGCAGCAGATCAGTAAGTTCGGGATGCTACCAGGTCTGCAGCCTAGTGGCTCCTCAGTAGTGCCCTTCAGAGTGTTCACGTGGAGTATATAATGTTTTCTTTCATATGAGAGTTTGCTCTCATAGCCAGCTTATTATAGTTATTTTATTTTTCGAACCAGTAACACTTTTTACTGACGTGTTTTTATACTATATATAGGTAATAATCACGAGTTGGAGGAGTCAGTTTGGACGGAGGAGCAATGAGGTCTTGTACACACACACATATTAGATTTCTGAATGTTTAATATTGTGTTATTATGTTATTATATTGTGAATGACATATTCAAATGCATGAGACATGATAGAATGTGAACATGATCAGAGATGCGCAGCGGAAGCGTGGTGGGTTGAAACCCCAGCTTCAGAATGAATTCATAATATATTAGATTTTGTGTGAATGAAATCATGGATGCATGTGTATATATATATATATATATATATATATATATATATAATTGCACTTTTAGGGGAGACCCTGTCTGTTTTATTTCAAAATTTTTATCGTAATTGTAATGATGTGAAATTTAGGTTGCATGTCATCCATATAATATCATATTAGAGTTTTATGCATTTATCTATACATGACAAATCGTATCTACATCTTAAGACGTGGAGATTAGATCCGCAGACGAGTTAGGTTCACAAACGTGAACCGGATTTGGGGTGTTACAGGAGGCGCGGGAGTTGATGCAATTTTTGGTGAGTTGTCTTCACCCGGAGTTGATGGGCACTAGGTACAAGAAGAGCAGTTCATGCATGAGGAGGAATTCGGTACTTCTGGGCATGGGACGACAGGGCCATCCTGCTGCTATGAAGGTTCTCAAGAGATTGAGGAGTTTGCATGGATGGGTTGTGATGGGCTAGAAGCCACTGCTATTTACATGGCTGCCAAGAAACAGCCTCTTCTTGATGTGTCAATCATCACAGGTGTGGATGAGGCAAAAATAGACCGCGCTCACAAAGAAATTTGCACCTTCTTGGCCAAGAAAGCGGAGAAGAAGACGGCATCCTCTTATTGTTTAGCCTAATATGTATGATAAGTCCATAGTTCACCATATTTTTTGTTCATTCATATGTTTACGATGGACATTGTTATAGTAGGAACTCATGATGTATGTAGCTTTGTATTTTCTTTAACTTATAACGTTAATGCAAGTGTTTTCTTTAAAATTACACTTTACATTTCCTTACAATAAATAAATAAATAAGATCCTAGATTATATAGAAACCATAAATTAAAGTATAAACAGGTAAGTAACAAACTTTAACTAAAAGTAATATGATTACAAATGTGTAGTAGAATTTATCTATTTTAATGTTCCTAATTTGAGTAGAATTTCTTTCCAATTTTATTCCTAAAAATAAATAATAATAACGAAAATCTTAAATAAAATAAGCATAAGTGGGTCTATAATGTTATTGTGGGGCCAAAATCAACCATTAAGTAAGAAATATTGTAACATGATGAGAATAAATAGAAAACTCCAACACTTTAATGTAAGGGGTGGATATATATATATATATATATATATATATATATATGAGGATATATTTATAGATATTCAATTTAGTTATGCACTTTTGAAAAAATAGCTAGGTTTATTTGTTTGTACTTGGATCGAGTTTTTATAAATTGTATCAGAATCAATCTAGAGTTGGATTGAATGGTGGGTTATTGAAGGAAAAAGAAGTCAATCTCGAAGAAGAATCCATAGATAAAGTTTCTTTAAGACGGGTAGGATGGAAGAAGTTCATGAAACGTTAAAATGGAATTTTGAGGACAAAATTTTCTAAAAATTAGGTTGAATGTTACATTGTAAGAAATATTTCCACATTCGATATCAATCGAAGTAAGATCTTTTATTATATATATATATATATATATATATATATTTAACTTGGTTAATATTGTTGAAAAAATAACTAGGTCTATCAATTCACATTTGGACCTGGTCAGTTATAATGTATTAATAGAACTAGTCAGAACTTAGCGAGACGTCTAGGCTTTATGTTTTTATTAAATATAATAATTTTTAAAACATATTATCGGTAATATATTTTAATTTATATTGATAATTTTTATTACATGTATATAATTTAGTTTGAATTTTGAATTTTTATTTATTTATAATTATTTTAAGGAGAATTAAATTAAATGTTAGTTGACTTAGATATTTTAACTTGGTTTAAGATCCGGAATTATTTTTAATAATTATTTACAAATGCATGAATAGGACGGCTAATAAGATGGAAGTGTTTTTGTTTGAGAATAATTTAGGGCTAATGTGCTAAATAATTAAATATAAAATCCCTATCCACCAAGGTTTAAACTCAAGACCAACTAGTTAAATAAGTAATATTAAACAAGATAACCACAATATATTATTTAATAATACAAATCATTTTATTATTTATAAATATAGTTACATAAGATTACCTAGTTAAACTAAGTGAACCGCGCTTTGGTCAAAACTTTGGTACGATAAGTACGGCAAAAAAATTATTGTAATAAACTAATTAAGATTAGCTTGAATTGGGATAAACATAAGGACGTGCATCTAAAATAACCTTAAATAATTACATCTTAACTATATGAATTATATAAAATAATATACACAAACGTTACTAGAGCCTAAAATAACAATCATTATTTTCAACTAAATTAATATATACAAACGATAATAACCTTTGTTTGACAACTTACTTGTTACTACTACTTAGTAAACCACCAACTATATATACCCTTACCCATTCAATAAATCTATATATTCACACTTCGATCATCCCCTCCGTATGTCAATACGTCCTAGTTTTTGTTGTCAAAGAACGATGGCAAACAAAGACTCGAGCGAGGGTGCGAGCAGGCCCGACCGCTCTCTAGTCCGAGCCTTCGCCATGATGACCTCCGTGTCCGCTCGCCTCCGACTCCCCATCTGCGTCAAGGAGGCATGGAATTTGTACAAGAATGCCCAACTTGTCCTCCCCAACGAGGCTACGACAACCTCCGGCCAACTGTCTCCGTCTGCCTCTACCTTGCGGGCCTATCCCAAGGAAAGCCGAGGTCATTGGAGGATATTCTCACAGCCGAGTTTAGGAACCCGCGTGGGAGCTTTTTGAAAGTGGAGGCGCGGGAGTTGGTGAAGTTTTTGGAGAGTTGTCTTCACCTGGAGTTGATGGGCACTAGGTACAAGAAGAGCAGTTCATGCATGAGGAGAAATTCGGTACTTCTGGGCATGGGAAGACAGGGTCATCTTGCTGCTATGAAGGTTCTCAAGAAGATTGAGGAGTTTGCATGGATGGGTTGTGATGTGCTAGAAGCCACTGCTATTTTCATGGCTGCCAAGAAACTGCCTCTTCTTGATGTGTCAATCATCACAGGTGTGGATGAGGCAAAGATAGACCGCGCTCACCAAGAAATTTGCACCTCCTTGGCCAAGAAAGCGGAGAAGAAGACTGCATCCTCTTATTGTTTAGCCTAATATGTATGACAAGTCCATAGTTCACCATATTTTTTTGTTCATTCATATGTTTACGATGGATATTGTAATAATAGGAGCTCATGATATATGTAGCTTTGTATTTTCTTGAACTTATAACGTTACTGCAAGTGTTCTGGACCGGTAGAATTTAGTCTATTAGCACCTGCAATTTGTCGATGAGCACGCTCGTTGTAGATTATATGGGGACGCATTTAGCATAAACTGGTAGTGACAGACTTTAACAAAGTAATGGATTACAAATTTTAGTATATTTATCTATTGTTAATGCTCCAATTTAATGACAGTTCTATCAAATGTTTTCCTAAAAATAAATAATAATAATGAGAATTTTAAATAAAATAAGTATAAGTGAGTCTATAATGTTATTGTGGGGTCAAAATCAACCGCTTTGAGAAGAAATATTGTCACATGATGAGAATAAGTAAAAACTCGAACACTTTAACGTAAGATGTGGAAATATATATCTCAAAAAATAGTCTAATATACAGGTAAAATTTATGTATATAAGTGAGGATATACTGATATATCTTCAATTTAGTTAACCACTTTTGATAAAATAACTAATAAATGGATCAGGTCGTTATCAATGGAAGAGTTTATAAAACGTAAAAAAGGAATTTTGAGGACAAATTTTTTAAAAAGATGGGTGGAATGTAACATTCTTAGAAATATTTACACATCCATTATCTATTACAATAAGATCGTATATATAAAGGGAGATAGACATATAGATCTTTGACTTCGTTAATAGTTTTGGAAAAATAACTATGCCCATTAATTTACATTTTGACCAGGTCGTTATAAGCTTTTAATAAAACTAGTGGGAACCTAGCTGCACGTCCAGGCTTTATGTTTTTATTAAATATAGTAATTTTTAAAATATATTATTGGAAATATATTTTAATTTGTATTGATAATTTTTATGACATGTATATAATTTAGTTTGAATTTTGAATTTTTTATTTATTTTTAATTATTTTTAGGATAATTAAATTAAATATATTTGACTTAGATATTTTAACTTGGTTTAAGATCCTGAATTATTCTTAATAATTATTTACGAATGCATGACTAGGGCGGCTAATAAGATGGATGTGTTTTTGTTCGAGAACAACACTAAAGTATGTGCTAAATAATTAAATATAAAATCCCTATCCACCAAGGTTTAAACTCAAGACCAACTAGCCAAATAAGTAATATTAAAACCAGATAACTACATTATATAATTTGATAATACAAATCATTTTATTATTTATAAATATAGTTACATTAGATTAATTCATCCTAGCTAAACCAATTGTAACACATAAAAAATTATTGTAATGTACCGGTAAGAAATTGGCTCGAATTGGGATAAACAAAAGGGCGGGTAGCTAATAATAACCTTAAATAAATGCATCTTAACTATATTAATTATATAAAATAATATATACAAACGTGACTAGAGCCTAAAATAACAATCATATTTTTCATCTAAATGGATATATACAAACGTAACTAACCTTTGCTTGCCGACATACTTGTTACTACTAACTAGTAAACCACCAACTATATATACCCTTACCCATTCATAAAATCTATACATTTACACTTCGATCATCTTCGTCTCCAGAACGATGGAAAACAAAGACTCGAGCGAGGGTGTGCGAGCAGGCCCGACCGCTCTCTAGTCCGAGCCTTCGCCATGATGACCTCCGTGTCCGCTCGCCTCCGACTCCCCATCTGCGTCAAGGAGGCATGGAATTTGTACAAGAAAGCCCAACTTGTCCTATCCAAGCGAGGCTACGACAACCTCCGGCCAACTGTCTCCGTCTGCCTCTACCTTGCGGGCCTCTCCCAAGGAAAGCCGAGGTCGTTGGAAGATATTCTCACAGCCGAGTTTAGGAACCCGCGTGGGAGGTTTTGAAAGAGGAGGCGCGGGAGTTGGTGAAGTTTTTGGTGAGTTGTCTTCACCTGGAGTTGATGGGCACTAGGTACAAGAAGAGCAGTTCATGCATGAGGAGGAATTCGGTACTTCTGGGCATGGGAAGACAGGGCCATCTTGCTGCTATGAAGGTTCTCAAGAAGATTGAGGAGTTTGCATGGATGGGTTCGGATGTGCTAGAAGCCACTGCTATTTTCATGGCTGCCAAGAAACTGCCTCTTCTTGATGTGTCAATCATCACAGGTGTGGATGAGGCAAAGATAGACCGCGCTCACCAAGAAATTTGCACCTCCTTGGCCAAGAAAGCGGAGAAGAAGACTGCATCCTCTTATTGTTTAGCCTAATATGTATGACAAGTCCATAGTTCACCATATTTTTTTGTTCATTCATATGTTTACAATGGATATTGTAATAATAGGAGCTCATGATATATGTAGCTTTGTATTTTCTTGAACTTATAACGTTACTGCAAGTGTTCCGGACCGGTAGAATTTAGTCTATTAGCACCTCAATTTCTCGACGGCACGCTCGTTCTCAGCTGCTAGGCTGAAGGTACAAACAAAGATATAATTTTGTTACAGCGTTGTTATGCCCATACGTGACAGCTAGTTTTATAAAGTGCCTGTCCTAATATTTTTTTCTTTTTTTTACAAGGAAGGTAACTTAATTTTACCAACTGCTTTGGTAGTTGCTAAAAGTTTTTTTTCCCTAATAATTAATCTGCTTGTTTTGTGTTTGCCCCCTTTTTTCTGTATTTTGTTTTAATCTGCAATGTTTTCCCGTATTTCTTTTGTGATAGACATGTGGAGACTTGTTTTATGCTGATAATTACTGATGTTATCCTAATGTCAAGGACCTGCACAATGTGGCTGGGTATATTTAAAATTTATTAATAATAAATGTAAATAACTTACAAATTGTATTGTAAAAATGTCGTTAATTATTACTTTTAAAAATAGCAAATATCTTTTTCGTTAGGATGAAGGATATAAATAAAGAACTTGATTATAACAATAAAATATAAATACGAGGACAACATCACTATTTTATTGGAAAAAATTTACATAAAATATACATTAAACACAATGACACCTATTAGTGAATTCGTCAGGTGACTCAATTTAATATGAAAATACAATACATATATGCATGGGATGAAGTCCATCTCACATATCCATTTCCACATTTAATATTACCTCATAAAATTTTAGCCACAATACTTCATTTACAAAAAAGATTTTTGACCATATCAAAATTAAGCATAGTTTCCATAATTTTTAATTATAAGATATTTAAAATATTAAAAATAGTTTTACTTTTATGTTGAGAATAAGTACAAATCATAATTAAGTAGGTACTTATAAGTATAATATTTTAATTTGAGTAAAATTTTAATATTTCAATTGAATTTATTATTTTTAAGATTTTTTATTTTGATATAATTACACTTAAGATTTTCCTTACAATAAATAAATAAATAAGATCCTAGATTATATAGAAACCATAAATTAAAGTGTGAATAGTTAAGTAACTCTAAGTAATATGATTACAAATATGTAGTAGAATTTATCATTTTTTAAAGTTCCTAATTTGAGTATGAATTTCTTTCCAAATTTTTCCTAAAAATAAATAATACTAATGAAAATCTTAAATAAAATATGTATAAGTGGGTCTATAATGCTATTTTGAGGCCAAAATCAACCACTAGGTAAGAAACATTGTAACATGATGAGAATAAAATAAAAACTCCAACACTTTAATGTAAGGGGTGGATATATATATATATATGAGGATATATTTATAGATCTTCAATTTGGTTAGTTACTTTTGAAAAAAATGACTAAGTTTATTTTGTTTGTACTTGTATCGGGTTTTTACAAATGATATTAGAATCAATCTGAAACCGTATTGAATGGTGGGTTGTCGAAGGAAAAGGAACCCATCTGGAAAAAGAATCTAGACAAAGTTTCTTTTAAGACAGGTAGGATGGAAAAGTTAATGAAACGTAAGAAGGAATTTTGGCAATAATATTTTCTAAATAGTTGGATAGAATGTTACATTATAAGAAATATTTCACATCCGATATCTATTAGAGTAAGATCTTGTATATAGATAGAGATATACATATAAATCTTCAACTTGGTTAATATTTTTGAAAAAATAACTTGGCCCATCAATTTACATTTTGACCGGGTCATTATAATGTATTAATAGAACTAGTCGGAACCTCACGAGACGTCTAAGCTTTATGTTTTTATTAAATATAATAATTTTTAAAACATATTTTTGGTAATATATTTTAATTTATATTGATCATTTTTATTACATGTATATAATTTAGATTGCATTTGAATTTTTATTTATTTTTAATTATTTTAAGGAGAATCAAATTAAATGCTATTTGACTTAGATATTTTAACTTGGTTTAAGATCATGAATTATTTTTAATAATTATTTACAAATGCATGACTAGGGTGGCTAATAAGATGGATGTGCTTTTGTCTGAGAACAATGTAGGACGAACTTGTTGGCTAAAGTATGTGCTAAATAATAAAATATAAAATCCCTATCCACCAAGGTTTAAACTCAAGACCAACTATTCAAATAAGTAATATTAAACCAGATAACCACATTATATTATTTGATAATACGAATCATTTTATTATTTATAAATATAGCTACATAAGATTAATTCTACATAGTTAAACTAATTGTACCACGTATTGGTCAAAACTTTGATACGATTAATACTGCAAAAAAATTATTATAATATACTAATTAAAAATTAGCTCGAATTGGGAAAAACGTAAGGATGTGCACCTAAAATAACCTTAAATAAATACATCTTAACTATATCAATTATATAAAATAATACATACAAACGTGACTAGAGCCTAAAATAACAATCATATTTTTCATCTAAATTAATATATACAAACGTTACTAACCTTTGTTTGACGACTAACTTGTTACTACTAGTCCGAGCCTTCGCCACGATGAGTCAATTAAGGGTTGAGCTCTCGAATCAGAGAGCAACTTATGAAATTCGGGAAGGCCCAGCCTGGTCCGATGGGCTCGGACCGAACTAAACAGGGCCTTAGAGCCCAGGGCTCCTTGCCGGCCCAATAAAATAACTGGGCCTTGACCCGGCCGGGCCGGCCCGACCAACTTGACATCCTTAATTATTACTCACAAGATTAACAAGATGCAACTCAGTTAACGCTCCAAATAAGAACTTATAGTACACATAAATATGATGCTTGGATTTCAAATCTAAATATAATTTATTGGGATAAGATAAGGGTTGGAGGCTTCAAATGGGCTTTCTTGAAATAAAAGGGCTCAGGTCTTCCTCTCTCAAGATAAACTATGTGGCAAATATTGATAGGCGTGCAACTTGGATTGTTTCGAGTTTATATGCTGATAGTTGCACTTTCCTTGTGATTGTTTGAGCTTTAGTTTACTTCAAGGGTATATTGTCGTATATTTTGCAGGTAACATCACAAGGAGATCAAATGCCAGACCGCCTTTCAATTAAAGGTGCTTCGCTCTTTGGTCATTTTTTAAGTAATTGAGACCATGAGTTGATTTCCTTCTACTTGAGTTGAGGTTGAGAATGGTTAAACCAGGGATGTACTACTGATTTTAACATGATGTACTACCACTAATTATCAGTGTACTAAAAGCTGTAGTAGCGGTACCGCTCCTTGTTGGAGTTTTTTTGTATGTGAACCATTAACAGTGGGAGCTATAGTCCCTGTCTTGATATTCTACCCAATCCATATTGTAGCTTTTGTGATAGAGATTGTAAACAAATAATGTGACCCATCAACCATTTGCTTTAGTTAAATTATATGAAAGTTGCGTATATATGAGGATGTTGATCTAGTAATGTCCCAATAGCCATTTTTTCTTTACTAGAACCTTGAAGTCAAAACAAGTGAAAGGACTCTTTTACTCAAAAAAGCTTCTTCTTTTTCATCTAGAGTGGTAATTAGTTGATGGGTCTTTGTGAAAGTGGTCGGAAATGTTGGCTTCCGATGGCTTGGTCTTCCAGATCGGATGAGATAAAAGAATGGTAGAGAGCTGGAGCTCATTATACCAAGTTATCTTTAGATCAGTCTAATTTCTAGATCTATGTGAGCTCAAACGTTTTAGTGCAAGAATGTATAATTTTGATTGGTAATCTATTATAATGTACCATGAAATAAATCCAAACTTCGCATGGTCATTTTCAGTTTTATTTTTTATATTTATTTTCTCCATTGTAAACACAATGTTATTTTGATACCCAAAAGTTTAGAGGGATTAGGATGTGTATTCTTTTGCGACCTCACAGCCGACCTTAGCACCAAGTGGGACTAGACAAATTTTTTATATGCAAAGGTTTTTCTTTTTTACAAAATTAGAGTTTTAACAATAAACATTTTGTTTTTAATACTCATTTTCCTATATAAGGTCAGACAATTGGTGTACTCATGGTGGACGGTAGTTATTCGGATTTTAATTAAGTAAAAAGCTTTATCATCAGATTATAGGCTCAACATTTGATATGATTAAAGGGCTCTAAACAAATAACTAAAACTTTGTCTGGGTCACAATGGAGTAACACGTGGCCTAGAACAAGTAAACTGGTGCCTAAAACAAGCTAACTTTATTTTTAGGGCAAAGATCTCTTGAAAAAAGAGAAAATCAAACTTTGAGAATGATAATCATAAAAAAAAATTTAAGAAAAAAATCCTTAGATCATGTTTGTGGAAGAAATAAAAAATTTTGAAAGATTAATAGTAAAAGTAATTTATGCTAAAAGCATTAAAGTGATGTTCTACAAGTTTAATTATCAATTTATTTAAATAAAATAAACACAAATAACCATAATTATTGGCACATCGGGATGTAGAATATAAGCAGGCCAATCCCGGGGCTGTCATGGCAGGAAGGAGCAACAACTCATTCATTTGACGGCCCCTCGCTTCACGTGACCGTACGGTTCCTCCCCCGAGGTGCAATAATCTCCAACCACGTGTCATTGCATTAAAGGGTGGGACACGTGGACTGCAATCCATCTACTATGCCTTAAAGAAACTTGATTTTTGCTTTTCATGGCAGGTGGAACTGCCCCACGTCTGGACAAATTACTGGACAAACAGATAACGCCGTTAAAAAGTTGACTTGACTGATCTACCCTCCAATGGGATTGGGGTGTGAGCCCTCCATTGTGTTTGGTATTGATAATTGAGAATAGGTGAACAAATTGGGCTTTGATTAATGGAGAAGCCAGTAATTTAGTCTATTGCCAATGGCTCTACATTACATATTATATAAACGAGTGTCATGGTAATTATTTGTGTAAAATTATGGCACATAAATGACCTTTTACACAAGCTCGGTAAAAATTCGTTAAGAGATTATGAGAGGTAAGATCAAATATCGAATTTATGCTAAGGCGGTCTTATTTTTAAAAGAAATTCTTATTATTTATTAATTATTGAGTAAAAAATTATAAATTTAGCTAAAGCTTATAACGGCAGGAGGTACAAATAAAAATCCTCAAAAATTATTTATCTACCAAAATAATAACTTATACATGTTTCATGATGAAATACTTGATGCCCTTTGTAGACATAGAAATTTAAATGAATTGACTTGAAATATAGTAATCAAATATTTAGACAATTAATGATAATTGGACAAAGAATGAAGCAAGCCTATGAACGAAAGGAAGTCGACATCCAAAATTATCTAGTTGAAGTAAGGCAAAGAGTCGAGCGAATCGAACATCATGCCTTAACGATATCCGAACCATTAAGGCGAACCAAACTAAAACTATATTCTATTGCACAAAAAAGTTTAAAATTTAAAACTTACAAGTGAGTAAATTAAGTACTTATGCACAAATATTATTGACTTGATCTTAAATCTATTAGAGTGCTAGCCCGATTTTGAAATTATCGATCAATAAAGAAAAATTAAGAATGTGAATATCTATTTATTATAAAGATAAAATTAATTACGAAAAAAATTAAGTACTTTAATATAAAAGGGTGTATATAAGATTTATGAGCAATTGGCCGAGTTTAATTGATATATTTAGATGATCATACTAAATTACTAAAATAAAGCAGATAAAGATTACTTATACCCATTAATCCTCATCAAATAACAAAAGTCTTAATCTTTTGATTAAAATAAGACCCAGGGTTTCCTCCAATAATCATCCCAGGGCAAAAAGGTAAACAACGGTTTCACGGCGTTCTATGACAAGCCTTATCCACTTTCCTCTTTATATAACGGAGCTACCATTACCATTTCCCCAAAGACCCAAAATAAGAAAGAAGGCCCGAATCTTTTCCGGCGACGACCTCACATTCCCCGGCGGCGGTACCCCGATGGCGTCCCGTAAGAACTACTTTTCCAATCCGTCGTACCGCTTCTTCCCCCACGACCACAACCCCCCGACAACCACCACCCCGGAGGACATCGACTTCGACGAGTCCGACCTCTGGGGGCATCGGCGCCGGGCGACACCACACCCCGACCGGAGCAGGCGAAGGCCAAGCCGATCCCCAGCTCCCGGTCGAAGAAGCCGGCGAGGAAGTCGGAGGCGGGGTCGCTGCCGGTCAACATCCCGGACTGGGCGGAGATCCTGCGGGCGGAGTACCGGCTGCGGGGGGCGGAGCACGACTGGGAGGGGGAGGAGAGGGAGGCGGCGGGGACGGTGCCGCCGCACGAGTACCTGGCCCGGACTCGGATCGCCTCGTCGTTCTCGGTCCACGAAGGGGTCGGTCGGACGCTTAAAGGTCGGGATCTGAGCCGGGTTAGGAACGCGATTTGGGAGAAGACCGGCTTTGAGGATTAACCGAGTTCTTATTTATTGCTGATTAAAAGAAAAAAGAAAAAGAGAAACAACTTTTTTTGTGGGATGAGTTCTAATTATTGAGTGTGGTTTTGTATCATCTGACCTAATGACTTGTTTTTGACTTACATCTCTATGTATAAGGTTTTATTAGCAGGGGCTGTAACTATAGTCATGGTCTTGTTGTGGTTCATTTTGTGTTGTAGGTTGGAGGTAAAAGATTGGGAGATATGTGCAAGTCTTTGAATCAAAAACTGTGGGAAGGAGTTGAGGTTTGTTGAGAAAGAGTTTGAAAAATAATTGCTTATCTGCAGTAAGGTTTATTTGTATAATTTGATGACCAAGTTATCTCCTATTAAATATTTTAATATGCCAGGCCTTCAAAAAAACAGTTGGCAATTTCTTGTGTAAGGGTTGTGTACAAAGCTTCCAAGCACTTTGATATGTACCATATATCAATGTAGATCTCTCTTTGTGCAACGGTTTAGGATATGAGGTGGGGGAGAGGTGGAAGATGGATGTAAGGTGGTTGTCTGGATGGATGTGTCTGCGTGAATTGTCTGAAATTGACTGAAAGGATACCCTGCTTGCCGACAATCTTCATGGTAGAGCTGGCAACTTCGCCTTTAACGAGCACTTGAATCCAAACCAAGCATACAATACACATTAGTTAATGAACTACTAATATGCTAGGATCAGAGCAAGGAGTCAATCTTCATTAAAAGGATGGAAACAAGATGAATGATTGATAGAAAGAAAAGGGCAAGTAAAAGGTGGTTGATCTTGATTGCCCTTGTCTGGGTTTTGAAAACTTTCAATGGTAGAAACATAGAACAACCTGTTCATGATATATATGTTGTAATGGAAACAAGAACATGCCAATGCATGATCTCTTTATGTTGTGAAGAGTTTGGGTGGGAAGGGGCAAGAAGAAGAAAGAAAGGAAGAGGGTAGGAAAGGTTTCAAAAGGGAGGCTCTTGACCACAAGATTGGCGGCGTCGGCAATTGAGTTGGCGTTACCCATCAATCAACGTAAATACATGGTTTGAATCTGGCAAGGTTTTTGGCTTCATACATCTTATACCCAAAAAAGTAATTAAAGACTAATTAATTACTGTTTTATACAAAACACGTAAAACGTGTATTCATGACGTTAATAGACGTCTCGAAAAAGAAAAGCTTAATAATCTCAAGGTTGTGTAAGGTATCGAATTTCTAAATTTATATTATTTTTCCTGGGGTAATTGCACCTGTGTATTGCTGCTAATTAATTAGTTTTTAATTACAATGTGAGCTTACAATCTAATTGACGAAGTCAAGGAGAACACATGATAAAGTTGAACTTTCACTTGCAAGCAATATATTCTTCAATGTCTAAAATTTCAAAACTCTTCTTTCACACACCCAAGCCTTATATAACGAGCCCGATGATCAAATATTGTTTGTAAATTAAAGTCATTTATCTAGAGATCTTTTTTGTTTAAAAAATCATCTAAAGGCTAAAACGTGTTTAGCGACGGCACATTTAGCTACGGCCATAGCTAATGCATCCCGGATCAGTGGGATGCAAATAATATGTTTAGTAAATAGATAAATATTATTTTTTGCACATTAGTTTATTGCTTAGTAAGTAAACTATTGTGGGCTTAGTGTTCCAGCTCTATCTTTTGTCAAAGTCGCTTCGTAATATAAGAAAAATTGTCCCCAAACTTATCACGGGATTGTTTTTCTTTTCTTTTTTGTTTTTTTGTATACGTGTTACAATAAGTTGTTTCTTGATTTTTTTCCCACACAATGGATTCATGAATTTTTCGACGTTAAATGTCTTCCCTCGGTTGTATGGTTTTAGTTAGCAACGCCATTACCCTGCACTACCTGAGTTAAAAAGATTTTTTTCTACATTTTTTTAACGTTTTTTCCATGTCATTTTTAATTATGGAGAAAAATTTTTTGTATTTAAAAATATTTGAATGTGAATATGTATTAATTTTTTAATTTTTCTCTGCTCCAAAAAATATGGAGTGGAAAAAAATGGGGTGGAGGAAAGTTTATACATATTTTTCGTGCAGACAAAAGTTTAAAAATTAATACATACTTATCTTTAAATATTATCAAATACACAAATAAATTTAAATTTCACCTCTGTAAAGGATGGCGTGAAGAAGGCGTAGATACAAATACCACTTAATTTTATCCGCTATATTTTTTAAAAATGTGGCGTGAGTATGAACGACTGTAGTTTGAGTCTATGCAAACCTGCGTTTGTAAAGTTCTACTCATAAAGTCTACTTTTCATGGTCAGGATGAGACGGGAGTTTACAAACACCTTTTGCAAGAGATAGCACCAAGAGTTGGAGCCCCTCTACCTGCATAAACCACTGTTCGGTCTGGCCTTGGGCATTTGCCGGTTTTTACATGCATAGTTGAGTTGGCTGGGATTCCTTTCACGGGGGAGCCAGCAAAGGACAAGAAGCAAGCAGAGAAGAATGAAGCCATGGCTGCATTAGTCATCACTTAAAAAATGTTAGTGGCTTCAACTTAGTTTTTCTTTTGCTTGTTTGTTTTAATGGTAGAAGGCTGGAAAACAATAGGAGGATAGGTTTTAGTTGAAAATTTGCCCAGTGATGATATTGAGCTGATCTGGCATGAAGAAAATGCAAATAAGAATAGTGGTTTGTTTGGATGTAAATAAGAATCCTGCGCTGAATGGAAACGGAATAATTTGTGCACATTGCCACAGCGTTAGTCATTCAAAGCATTCATCCGACAACATTATGTTGCAATTCAGAAGCTATTTTCTCACCCATTATGTTGTACATCACCTAAGAGCACCACTTTATCTTGGACAATATTCCAATTAGCAACTTACATTCATACTTTCCGATTTTTCTGACAGTGTTCAGTGTTGTCAGTAACTCCTTTTCTTTTGCTTTCCCCTTAGCCTCTGCCTTTCAATTTTGAACTTACCTATATTTTTATCTAATAAAACCTTGCTTGGTCTGATACCGCTCGTGGAAATTTGTGATAAGCACCAGGACCAAGCAAATTGACAATAAACTATGTCAAAATAAGCAAAGAGCAAATAACTTACACTGCACACACTAATATTTAACATTGTTTAGTCTAAAAGCTTACCAACACGAAAAACACCAATTTACGCACTATTTCAAATAATTGAGTACAAGAGATAACTAAAGAACGGGATATACGACATGAAATGACCTGGAAGTACACCGAGAAGAATAAACCTGATATACCAAGAAACCCAAGAGACAACATTGCTCTTCCTTTTCTCTATCCACTTCTCTCCCTCTTCTTTCCCCCTCTTTCAATCTCCTTATTACAGTCTCTCCTCAACACTGAGATGTGTTAGGCTCTTTCAACTGTGGAATGCCAAAACCCTTTGTATAGAGGTACAGGGATGGGTTATTAGGAAACACCAATGTCTACTCCAACTAGAAAGACATTAGTATAAAAAATCCTCCTATTTAGAGACCATCTCAAATGGGAAATAAACCTATTTCTAGTTAACATACTTTCCTAATTTAGATTTCTGTACAATAACTAGTTTCAAATCTAGTTGAAGTCACACTTTCCTAACAAAATGTTTCACTTT
Organism: Piper betle; assembly: GCA_033002965.1. Classification (NCBI taxonomy): domain Eukaryota; kingdom Viridiplantae; phylum Streptophyta; class Magnoliopsida; order Piperales; family Piperaceae; genus Piper; species Piper betle. The sequence goes on along the minus strand of JAURVB010001837.1, from coordinate 24,746 downwards.
TCCTGGTCTTCGCTATTGCGCTTTGTGGGGAGGGATGACATTTAAATATTGTGGCAGTTCATCCCCTATCACTTCCTGTCAGTTTGAAGATAGTTCAGAGCATTATCTTTCATGTGCGTTCATGTCTAATCTAATTTCTTAGGAATCTGCAAGCTCATCATCAGAAACAGAAACACACAATGACGAGCAAGAACAGATAACCTTAGCTCGAGCATTGCTCAATTATCGCATCAAAGAAAAAATGGCATTGGCTACAGAAAAAGCACCCAATGCCCTTCCATTTCCGAAAAGATTTCATGTGCAAGAAGCCAAACAAGCACCCTCTCATCCAACCGTAACTGGTTCGAAGATTCTTCCCTTCATCCACCCAAAGTCTACTCCTAGACGCAGGTCCCCTGCTGTAAATATGACATTCATCATCCCATTTTTCCGCTTCAGAAAACCGTGGATGTCGTTCTCATAAGTTTCCAACTGCAGGAGAAATGCCCTACGCGCGCCCATGCAGCATTACCAGAATGCTTATCATGGCATGTCCCCGCCTGTGACTATAAGAACGGCAGTCCCTGTATATTCAGCACCTCCTCTCCCACAGCCACCCGGTCACTGTGCTACTCCAGGAGTTGGGGCCTGGTATGCACACGGCCCCTCCTGTGCACATTAGATCTGCTGTGCCCGTATTTCCTGCACCTGTTCCCCTTGTGAGGATTGAGGATCCCCCTCCTGTTTTTGTGGCTCTCCCCCCAGTAGCAAGGTCTTCTATGAAGATTGAAGAAATGAAAAGTCCAGGACTGTCACCGGTACATGTAGCACCATCTACCTCAGCGAGAAACTCAGTGAAGAGAGAAGAGTTCACATACTTCAAGGCCCCTCCTCTTTCTGCATCTTCTTCTCCTGCAAAGCCATTGGTAAAAGAAGAAGAGTTTACAAACTTGAAGACGCCTCCTGTTTCTGTAGCTCCTCCATCTATAAAGCCATTGGTAAAAGTAGAAGAGTTTACCAACTTAAAGGCCCCTCCTGTTTCTGTAGATCTGTAAAGCCATAGGTAAATGTAGAAGAATCTGCCAAAACTTGAAGGCCCCTCCTGTATTCTCAGTTCCTTCTCCGCCTGCAAAACCGTCAGTAAAAGTAGAAGATTTAACCAACATCAAGGCCTGTCCTGTTTCTGCAGCTCCTCCATCTGCAAAGACATTGGCAAATGTAGAAATGGTTAGTAACTCTGTTCCGAAAGATGCGCGAAACTTGGCTGTACAGAATCTGCAGCAGCTAAAGATCTGATGAGGAGGATGAGTACTAGGCAAGGAACCTTCTTTTTCTCTGCTGCCCTTTATAGAATTTGTTGTCTGTTTATTTCCCCTCGTGTGTCATCAATCTCCTGGCTAGGTAGCTTATGATAGCACCATCAGTTCTTGTGGCCAACGAAAATCTAGTTTTAATATCATAGCTTGCAAAACAGTGATAGCATTTGAGGCCAAGAAAGTCTGAACAAAGAGCATAGTGTCATGCACGGTGAATCAAAATCGATTTTAGATGGAGTAAGAATCGGAATCGGAATTAGTATAAATCGGTCAGGAATCGGTTCAGTTTAATCGATCCAAATTAGTCGTATATAAAAATTTAATAACTCATTTCATAAATACCTGAAATATATAATTATATAATTTTTTAACATAAATACATAAATTTATAATTTAATACAAGTATAAAAGAGCATCACAATTTATCATCACAATACTTCAATGTCATAAATATAACATTTGATATATTATCATTTATACTGTATTAAATAATAACAACAAGGTATTAATATAAGTCCAAAAAATGAATGTTCAACATAATTTTACATAGTGATTATTATTAAATCATGTAATTCATCATCTGAAGCATCTTTGGAGCTGAGGTGAATTCGTTCCAACTTTGTGAAGCGCAACCAAAATTTGTGAAGCATAGCTAATAATTTACAGATTTAATTTAAAATCCAACTCTACACGAATTGGTCAGAGCTGAAGTCGAAGGCCCGGTCGGCTGCGAGTCTCGCGGCCACTATACTGTCGGTCGGCCACGCGTCGGAGGCGCGGTAGCTGAATCGGTCCGGCCACACGTTGGAGGTGTGGCAACCGAATCGGTTCGGCCACACGTCGGCGACGATGTTGCGAGGGCGGAGGCAAGGTCGGCAGCCCGGTCTGAGTTGAGGCCGGAGTCAAGGACGCACGGCGGAGGGCGAAAACGCGGCGGCGGCGATTCGTGCAACAATGCTCTCCCGTTCATAGGGCCAAATCGTTCTGGCCACATGTCGGCGGCGACGTTGCGAGGGGTCAGAGTTGAGGCCGGAGTCGGGGACGCACGGCGGAGGGCGGAGCGCAGCAACGGGGGCGGAGGGCGGACGCTCAGCGGGTTAACGTTAGGTTTTTAAAATCAAAATTCCAATTTTACCCATATTTAAATAATTTAATAAATATTATACTTAGGGTATTTTGGTAATTTACCCATAAAACCGATTCTTCCCGATTTACCCCGATTCCGAATCGAAATTAATTCGGTTCGGAATCGGAGTAAATCTGCCGAGTTGGGGGCCGATTCGGCCCCAAAATTGGATCGGCACGCTGCCAATCCGATTCAAATCGACCGATTCCACTCGGAATCGGCCGATTCGTACAACAGTGGTGTCATGTGTTCCGCCTTTAAGATTTTTACTACCGTATGTTTAAAGGCCCTTGCAATGGGCAACGAAAGTTTTTTCACTTCCATTTGCCTTGTGATATTGAATTTGGTCCACAAATTTTGTCTTCGTAAAAATTGATGGATTGTCCTTTTCTAATAAATACATGGAAAGAACAACCCTATTTGACTTGACTATTTGCCTCGTAATTTTTTTCAAATTTGATGTTTTTCACATAAAATTCATTTTATTTATTTTGAAAAGTATTTTTATATCGTCTATGTCTATTTCGATTGATATTCTTCGTCTTTATCCGTTGAAACAAAGATTTAGATTGTTGGTTAATCCCAACAAAAATAATGGGCAATTGTAATTCCATATTCTTCATCTTTATACTATTGCTCATACTGACCAGACATGGCTAAGGATTCAATCACCTTTATGGGCCGTCATCAATTGAGAGCATTGATTGATCTTAATCCAAATTTATCATGGGCTTTCTGTTTTTCATAAATGATGTTTAATGTCACATTTGATTTGGTGATCTACATAAAATGATTGTTATAGTAGCTCTATTCCCTTAAGCAAATGCATGGGAGAAAAATAATCTGCAGCAGATCATTCTCAATATTTTGAGATAATAAGACATCGAGCCTTTACATGGAGCTCTACAGAATAGAAAAGTACGAGATGTAACTTTTACAAGACAGAATCAGTGGGCCAAGTTCATAAAGATTATAGATGTGACCATTGAATTTGATGAACGTATTAAATGGGTCTTACTGACGTAAGATGGGCCTCTATCTCGATAGGTTAAAAAGCCAACTGAAAACATATATAAGAAGGCTAAAATGTGCAACTCTTGAAGGGTTTGATGAAGGGAGAAGATTAAAAAGAATCAAAAGGTGCGTCGCTCATAAAAAACAGTGTGACTTCTCAAGTGCTGGATATAGTTAACTTTTAGAGAGAAGGTACAGAGTAGAGAAAACTTAAGGTGGTCTTTGAATATTCCAAATACGAGACAACCATATTTTTGTCTTTTTAAGAAAAAAATTGTTTCATTCGAGTGGGCGTTGAAAAAAAAAAGGAAAAAAATGCATGTTGAAGGTAGTACGTACAAAATCATTCATGGATACTGTTAAAAGTTGAAGTGACTAACTTTGATGAAAGGAAGCTACTGCTTGCAACACTCTTTCTTTGATAAGACACCCCTTGTGTGGTTTGCTTCGAATGGGAGCTGACCACTCAAATTACTTCAACGGGCAAGCCGCGGTTAGCCCTTGTGGCACAAAATAGCACCGAGGCCTTGGTAAGGTGTGTGTATCTATATATATATATATATATAGTCAGCACAATGTATTGCTTTTCTTTTTTTTTTTTTTTTTTGCTCTAGGATCTAATTGCCCACAAACACCCTCTACCCCACCCCACCCCTCGCCAACCACCCGCCCACCAGCCCACCCACCCCTCACTTGTGACCAACACCCTGCCCCACGACCGCTTGCCCGCCCATCCCTCCATATTTATAAACAAAACATGAAAAATAATCACATAAATTATTTATAACACAGATCAAAATAAGGGTTGTGTTCGAAAACACTATTAATGTGCTACAACTGTAAGGCACATGCTTTTATCATGCCCAACTCCCCGTTTATTGAAACCATTACATAACCTATCTTTTACCATATGATCCACTGCAAGTTCTTTATCACTCTTCCATCTTTTATCACTTTCTTTTGTCTTTGATTGTGTCAGTGGATGTGCTTGTATTCCATGAGTGCATCGTCCAAACAATCAAATTACATTCCAACCTTCGGTTTGTACTCATCGTCTACCATAAGATAAAATATTATAATATGTTGGCTTAATTCTTCTTGGTAATATTCTTTATCTTGAAGATTGTCCATTCTTAAAAAATATAAAATTTATAAAAATTGAGAATATTTTTAACTAAATAGTTGCAATAAACATTCTTTTCTGGCCTCCTCGACTCCACACACAAATATTTTTGACCTGAAAATATATTTTTTTACAATGATAGAAATATAAGTACAAGAAATCAAGCCAACCATTATGTCCTAAAATTTTTTTATTTTCATTGTTTAGAAAATTCACTGTTTAATTTAATTAGATGATTATGAATGATGTCACTAAAGCCCATTAAAAAAAATAAATTTAATAAAATTCCAATATTGTTAAAAAATAGCCCACCCTCGACGCGGCGAGTTTGGCACGTCAAGGCGTCCAAGGGAGGGGGTTGCGGTCAGGAGGGGAGGCGGCGGTGGCTACAGGGGCCACCGGGTGGGCGGCGGGCTAGTGGGGCGAGCAGGGGGGCATGGATGGGGTCAGGGGAGTGGGTGGTAGGGGGTGTCTGGGGGAAGTGGCTGAGTGGTCCGGTGGCTGGGGGATAGTGGCGTTTTATAGCTGTCAGTGGGCAGGAGGGCAAGCAGGACGCGCATGGTGGGAGGGCGACCAGGAGGGCCGGTGGGAGAGTATGCCATTTTTTTAATTTATAGTTGATCGCAAAATTAATTTTACAACTGTTTATCGAGCTAAGACGCATTATTTCGTAATATTGACTCGAGTCGGGACCGAGTCAAGCTTTTATTAACTCAATTCGAGACCGAGTCAAGTTTTTATTGAATTGAGTCGAGAGTGAGTCAAGTTTTTATTGACTTGAGTCAAGACTGAGTCAATTTTTTATTGACTTGACTTGAGTCATTGCGACGGGCGGTGGCCGGGGGTAGGGGGTGGTGGTGGTCGGGGCAGTGGTGAGATGTTGGAGGGGGCTGCAACTACGGGTGATGAGTATGGTTACTGGATGTGGGATTTGATTTTGAGCTTATTCTGTTTTATTTGAATAAGCTCAAAACCGGCTCGTTTGGGAGCTCGAAACCAGGTTTGGTTTTACCTGATTCATGATTTGTTTTCAAGGATTTCAAGTAGTTATTAACAAGTATTAAATTCTTAGAAGAAAAAATTGGCATCAGAGATGTTTGTATCTACTTGCTGTAATTAGTGTGCTCATGGGTTGGTTCTTGGTATCGACAGATTGTTGAGATCCTTAAGGATCGGCCTTCTTGGTTTCGGGATTGCAGGAATGTTGAGATGTTTCCTATGTTTTCAGCAGGAAATGGTGGAACAATTGCACTATTTTATGTGCAGGCCTGACCATATTTATCTTTCTGGTTCTGTGTTCCCAAGACATCTTAGTCGAGTGGCCTTTTTCAGATGTACGCTCCGACAACATTGGCAGCTGCACGAGACTTTTGGACTTTGCGTTACACAACCAGTATGGAAGACGGGAGTATTGTGGTAAGGCAGGAGGATATTACGCGGACATAAGTCATGTCATTGTGCATCCTTTGGCTTCATTTTCCTGTTATCAATACTGTTGTTTTATTCTTTTATTCTGTGTTCATAGCAAGTTGAACTTACCTATGTCTTAAGGTGTGCAAAAGGTCACTAAGTGGTTCTGGTGGAGGACCTACCAGTTCAAGTGCCTCTAAATTTGTTAGAGTTCAAATTCTTCCTAGTGGATATTTAGTTTGTCCTTGTGAAGGTGTAGGGTCAATTATCCACATTGTTGAGCATCTGAATCTGGAGGTTTGATTTATAACATTTCTTATAAATAGATGTGAACCTTTTTTTTAAAAAAAAATCCTGAAGCCAAAGTTTTCATCACTCTTAGGCGTATAATTTCCCAAAGGTGCTGCGGCAACTTTATAAATCATCTAAAGTTGTTGGTCAGAAAATGACTGGGTCTTTTCTATTAGTTTGGCATACTTGATGATCAGTAAATCATTTTCTTTCTTAAGGCGTTGTGCTATATCCGGCAAATAGCTCAAGAGGCTAGTGGTGAGGTTGTCTATGGTTTGGGCAGGCAGCCTGCTGTCCTACGAACTTTCAGCCAAAGATTAAGCAGGTGAAATTGTTGTTGGCTTTTGTGTACGGCTGTTGGTAGTGTACTCTCTCAATTGTTTTTTGTTTCAGAGGTTTCAATGATGCCATTAATGGCTTTAGTGATGATGGTTGGAATGTCCTAAGTTGTGATGGCTCTGAAGATGTGTTGTAGTAGCAGTAAATTCAAGCAAGAATGTGGGATCCAGCTCTTCTGTTACGATACCTAGTGGAATTTTGTGCGCTGAAGCATTCGTGCTGCTTCAGGTTGACTTTTCAGATGGCTGGTTGAGCATTTTATGTAATCTATTTTTGATTGTCTATTCATGGTTATATGATCTTTGTGCAGAATGTTTCTCCAATATTTCTGGTTTGATTCTTGACTGAGTGGGCTGATTATAACATTTATTTGTATTCCGCTTCGTGTCATATTCTTTTCCTGGGTTCAGACCAACGGGTTTTTCTGGTAGTCAAGTTATTATGCCTCTTTGCACGTAGAGTTGAACACGAAGAGGCACCTTCCAGCTTCAATATTATCTTGACATGACCGTTAGTAAGTTCATGCTTTTCTGTGTATATACATTTAACATTCGAAGCCTACTCATATCAAGGTTCTGCTGCTCAAGGACCGCATCCTACATTGATTTTGTATTCCAGCATTTATGTAGTGAATGGTGGTAGCTCAATGTATATAACATACTTATTGAGGAATGGCAGAAATGAATAGAACCATCAAAGATGTTTGCAGTTATACAGATGATAATAACACAATACAAACTCTGTTAACGTTATTGAGGAATGGCAGAAATGAAGAGAACCATCAAAGATGTTTGCAGTTATACAGATGATAATAACACAATACAAACTCTGTTAACGTTGCTCGTGTGAATGACAATTTTTGAAAATAATTCGACTTGAAGGCCAACCTCTCACCCATGAGGATGCTTTACTATCCAGAGATCTTCATCTTCTACAGGTACACACTCTTTTAGAATTTATCAATGTCTTGGTTCTTTATTTAGTTTCATCTGGTTGTATTTCTGACATTTGAAGAATGCTCTCACTGTTGACGGACATTTGTTTTTTCAGCTATGTAGTGGAGTAGATGAGAATGAAGTTGGAACTTTCTCAGAGTTAAATCTTTGCTCCAATTGACGAGTTGTTCCCTGATGATGCTCCATTGTTGCCTTATGGTTTTCGTGTTATCCCTTTGGATTCTAGAACAGTACGTCCAATCATCCTTGAGATTGCATATTTTTTCATTCTATCTAATTTGTCCTAGTCTTTCCCATTAATGAAATCTTCGACACTAGTTGGACAAGGCTTTCATGTTTTGCTTGTAGCTACAGTCTATTACCCATGTTGATCAATCCTTGGATATATAAGTTAATGCAAATGGTTTTAGCAGCTGAAGTATGGTCCTCCCCAATTTTTCATAGGCCCTTTCATTTGTTCTTACCAAAGCGGTTGCCAATTTTTTCCTCGGGGTGGGTCACTTGAGTTTTGGCAACACGAAGGACATTGGATCTCGCTTCAAGTCTTCATGCAGGCCTTCCGTCAAATAGGTCCAACAACAATGATGTCTCCTCCAACACTTGTTCCATGAGATCTGTGTAGACCATTGATATACACCTTCAGGAGAGTATGGCAAGCATAGCTAGGCAGTAAGTTCGAAGTGTCATTTCAGCTGTACAGCGTGTGGCGACGGCTATAACCCCAGTGCGACCTGGATTACGAGTGGGGAGCAAACTCCTTCCCAAAGCAGCCGCTCTTACTCGATTGATATGCCAAAGCTTTAGGCAAGTCTTCTGCAAGTTTCTTATTTCCAATTTTAACTAAGTCTAAATAGATGAAGAAGTGCACCACTTCCCCTTATCACTGCCCAATTTTCTTTTTCCTTTCAATGAGTATTAACTATTTCTACTGTTGTTAACAAGACGGACTCGGACACATGGCTGATCGTTGTCTGGTTATAGTCAATTCCTAATCTGACTTCATCCAGTTGTGCTAAATTTGATTGGTTTTTGCAGTTAATCATTTTGGATCAGATCTGCTGAGATCAACAAGCATCAGTGGCGACTCTGTATTGAAATGGTTGTGGCATTTCCCAGACGCAATTCTGTGCTGCTCTTTAAAGGTGAACTTTCGGCCTTTTTTTTTAAGTTTCACGTTTTTTTATTTGTTGTTGTGTCACGTAATCTTGAGCTAGAGGACTCTTGCAAAGTAAGTGATTAAATCTTAATTGGTGCTTGCGACAGCGTGTACCTGTTTTCACATTTGCTAATCAGGCTGGCCTGGATATGCTGGAAACAACTCCAGTGGCCCTTCAGGACGTAACTCTAGATAAGGTCTTTAATGAATCTGGCTCGAAAAGTTTTAAGTACAGAGTTTCCGAAGGTCTTGCAACAGGTAGACCGACAATTCCGTACTGCAGCAAGATGAAAAATTTTCATTGTTTGTTGTAGCCGCTGACGCTTTTGGTCTTTTTGCCCTTTTGTGCCAGGGTTGCACCCATCTTCCAATGGGTTTATGCTTGTCAACCATGGGTCTCCATGTTTCTTATGAGCATGCTACCGTCTGGAAAGTCCTCGGCGAAGATGACAACCATCATTGCCTTTCATTCTCCTTCATCAACTGGTCATTCATCTGATGGATATCTTACAAAACCCTGCCTACCAAGAGCACATAAACCGAAGAAACCACGAAATCACTTCAACCCAATTTTGTATTTACCAGAAAAAGAATTAGTTTTCTATCTGGTAGTAGAGCAAGTTCTTATGTCAGAAGTTGAATGTCTTTATCATAAAACAAAGAAAAAAAGAAATTGGTTTCCAGAGGTGGTAGAGATTCTCATTTGCCTGGAATTGCCTGGAAAATCGAAAATGGTCGAAAGCTAGGCTGATTGGTCTAACATGTGCATTTGGTGTCTTTTCAATCCTTTTGGGGTGAAACACTAAGGGCTGCAAAATGAGAAAAAGAAAGGCGACGTTTCAAGTTCGCTTCCTATAGCATGGGGCTTCCCCTGGCATCTCTGTTTTCTTGCATTTTAATGGCATTAACTGTGGCTTCACTTTTCATAGTTCTACAGGTTTCTTTTCCCGCCTACTTTCCTTCTGCAGTTGAATTACCCAGTTTTTCAAGCCTTGCCCTTTATTGTAACAGTCCCTTTCTGCGGCCATATTGGTTTCAAGAACGTTTTTGGAAGTCCTGTTTGTCGCATTTGCTGATGCTCAAACCTTTTCCTGTGAAACGAGATTGCCGCCGTCTCACAGGCGATATAGTGTCGGATGACTTTATTATTACAGCTCAACGGCTACAGCGAACAGTTTCACGCAACTCACTTCCCTATCATGTTGAAAGAATAGAGAGGTACAGAATTGTAGATAAACACACAGCTTGTCTGAGAAGAGCCAGGTAGAAGGTGAAAAGAAAACAAGCTCTTTTATGGGAGTTTCATTCATGGCTTAAAGATTTTAGCTCTTGAAGAAACTTTTGTGTGATGGTCTGCACCACCACTTTGCCAATATCGCTGTTTGTCCGTATGATGAACTGTTGCTGCTTCCTCTTGAACAGTTAAACTGCTGTGCTCTTCCCCACTAATTTACTTGGGAGACTCATTCTCGTTGGTAGCCTCGATTTAGCATGATCCATCAACTCATCAAACCAGAAAATGAAAAATACCAAGAAACGGATTCAACTCATCGAACTCACCAGACCGTTCAAGAAACTAAAATGGGGCATCCAACTGATTTTAGATAACATCAATCTTTTTCATTCATGCCATGCAGTGGTTTATATTAGAAGTTGTAAATATATATTAGAAAAACTACTTAAATAAATACTATATTACTTAAAAAAGAATTAAGAAGTTCATGGGAAATGTTAATTATAACATCATAAAATAAGAATTAATTTTTATTTCAATTGTGCATGTGCTTTATAATTACGTGGAAAATGTGTTGTTTTTTTGTACGTCTTTTCTCAACATTCTATTACTGAGTATTCAGAACTTCCCCACAATTGATGCATTTAATCTCCAATTGCACTTGCCGTATATAAAGATAATGTGCATTAGTACTAGATCAACTTCAAAACCATATGCCCAAGTGTAAACTCTTGACCGAATCATTTTTTTCAAAAATAGATGATCAAGTCTAAATCTACCAACCCAAACGGCAAAAATTTTGCTTTGGTTTGGTGCGAATACGTGAAGTTGGGTGGTTTTTGTGCCCAAAGGGCCTTAAAAGGAATTTAGAATAGGTTCCACGAGTCTCTTATAATAAAAAATTAGTTTAGGAAATAAGATTTTCTTATTAGTTATATATATAAGTCACCAACCTCATCTAGATCAATATGGGACAAATTTAACAATCACCCCCTTTACACATTGGGCAGAGGGGTATACCTAAAATACAAGGTGGAACCCATGAAAGAGATTTCCATAATCGGCGTAAGTAAATACCAAAACCCACCTAGCTTCCTACTCTTTAATCTTTGTGAGCACTATCTTCAGAAACCAAACCAAAGTTTGAGATGAATTAGATAAGTTTACCTGTTTTGTTTTCTTTCTCACATCTTCACTCAAGAGACAATTTGAAACCATATCAAAAGTTAGTTATTCAAAAAAATAACTAAAAGTTCTCAAGATTTTAATAAAAAATTCAATAATAAACAAGCTTATCAAACATCATAAAGAGACATATTCAAATTATACAATTAATTTAATATACTTTGCATGTCATTAATGTAGTAGCTGAACTGCTGTCTCTATCCTTATACCAAAGATTCATCAACCTTTTGACCAACAAGTTTCGGTTCCTTGAAATGTCTCTCTCATACATATATAAAAGCTTATCCTAAAGCTCTTTGACAATCTTTGTTTCTGTCACATGATTATTTACATTCTGTTTTAGACATTATCTGATCAAAGTCATGTATTTTTTTCTATTTTGATCTATTCAGTTGTAACACTCAACTCAACCTTAGCACTATATTAAGAATGAGGAATTAGAGGAGCTTTCTTTCATCAGTCACAACCAAAATAATACTCAATGATGGACTAGAACTTAATGACTCAGAATGACCAAGAACTCGGATCATAAAAATCTTTAGTGAATAAATAATCATTCATATAACTCTTTCGGTATATCAATTAGACTTACTCTAAAGGACGACTATTTTAACATATTTTTCACCTTTCATCTTGACATAAAAAGTTATTACCCAAAACCAACAAGACAAACATAAAAGAAAGAATCAAAGTTTTGATGTCATTTATTGGAAAATAGACATTCTAACAGTGTCAACTTAAAAATATATATTTACCCTTAAGTTGAAATGAAATAAATATAAGATGAAATAAGAGTCACTCGTGTGTCCCTATCTCATATGCCACAAATCAGTTATGAGTAGATGTAATATTAAATTCCTCGTGAATCAAATTGGATATAGTCTTATAAAGACCATCACGTTTCTTTTATATTTGGGTAAATGTGTTGGGGTGAAATTTTTTACATTTGAAGAGAATTTTTTATATTTATTGGGATAAAATTTTCCACGTGAGTTGTTTTACTCACATATAGGAGTGATTTCACTCATGTATTTGGAGTGGGTTTTACTATGGTCATAAGAGGAAATATATAATCATACAAATTTATGGGGGAAATTTTTATAGCAAATTATTATGTATTTTATCCGATTATTGAAGATTTCGACTAGTGGGTTATTTGCCTCCTTACAGTTTCTCCTTCAAAATTTTCAAGATCTTTATCTAATCGAAACGCTTTCGCCTATTGGCCTTACAAACAGAATTTCTTGTCCCACCTATTTGGATTTTGATAACGAGATGTTGCTGATTTCAAGGCTTATCAATCATCTACAATATGCCGAAAGGATGCAGTAAGGAAAGCTGTGATTCCACAGAACTCGTGTTTATCGAAGTTATAGGCCAATTATTGAGCATTATTACGAATGAAAGGTGATGCTATCAGTTGAAAAAACATCAACAATTTGTGGCCCGTAGAGACAAAAAGATAATCCGTCTTCTCAAAAACTCCCAGTTGAGAAAATTTTCATGTATATCACAATTGGGTACACTGTAATATACATATATAACCTCTAATTGCGTGAGAAACTACTTTGTGAGCATTCTTGAATTCCACTAGCTCACATTAGTTCAAATATATATTGGTTAGTGTCAATCCATGCTCGCCAACATCAATGATCACATTAGGACAACATTTTCTTTCTTTAATCCAACAGTTTTTCCCAAATAAAAACGAAACAATAAGACAAGCAATAGGAGTTAAATAAAAACCTCGGCTATTACTTGTTTTTGGCGTAAACGGCAGACCCAGCTTACTCACAGGTTGCTTCTTCCACCCAGAACGTTAATATATCTTGTTTTTCAAATTCATGGAGGGCCCTTCTCTTCGGTAAAGTCAAGGGGGTTTACATCAGACACAAATATCATAATCATACACCAGCTAAATAATTGAGGTCACAAATAATTGGATTGACGACAAAAGAATGAATTTAATATAAATGACACTTCCAGAAAAAGAACTTAAATTTGACAATCCTTTCAGGATGGTTGCAATTCAAGGGTTAACACTGGGAATTCAAACAAGGAAAAAACATAGTATATGACAAAAAAAAGCAAATGCAGCAGACCAGACCCAAATGCTCTACATCCTTGTTGAATTAAGCTGCAAGATTGCATGGTATATACAAGAAGATAAAATAGCAAATTCATGATCAAAACATGGATAATGAATGTTCAAAACATCTTAGGAACAGTAGGGGCAAGTCCCGGACAATCTTTATCAGCAGCATTCAGCGTGATGCCAATGTCCAAAAATTTAGGAGGAATGATGGTGTCGCAGCAAACCAGCTGATGAAAGCCATGGCCGTTGAAGTCTCAAACTTTGTGCAATGGTTCTCAGGACATTCACCAAGATCATTACCGATAAGGACTGTTATGCCAGCAGATGCACATGCAGCTGCAAATGTGAGGGTTGACGTGACCTGCCCAGTTTTAATGAACCAGAGTAAAAAACGCAAGGTAAAATCGTTCATATAGAGAAGCCAAAGCAGAAATTGTACAACTGCAATGCATTGTTCTCATTCCCAAGCTACTCATTTTTTTTGTAAACTAGATTCCACAAATTACTGAATTTTTAAAGTGATTCGGCTTGTTGAACTTCTCACACATCAACATGCAAATAAAAAGTTTTTCGACCAATTTACAGCTCCAGAAATATCTCCCTTCTTCAGGGCTATAGATCATTAACAAAATTAGCATTCCACAAGATTAAGAAATCTCGTTCCATGGCAACAGGGAAACTACCATACATAGGGTACATGGCATGGATTTTGATTGTTTTCCACATAATTAAAATGATACTCAACTCATGTAGAACAAGCTTTATTACGGTTGCAATTAATGACACAAACCTCAATATATAGCAAATCATGCATGAAGAACAAGGAAAAAGAGAAATAAAACAGTACCCCGTCACCAATGGTGAAAAAACTGATAATGCGAGAATTTCTTAGAGAACGCTTCACTAAAAGAGCATAAACATCTGCCATGGCCAGTGACAAACTCCAGACACTTTGCAAGATCACAACCGCAACAAGGTAGCTGGGAGAAAAATGTTCAATCATAAGAGAAGCTAGTTGGGAAAAAACATATTTGCAAACTGAAGGTAGCTTCAGATGTCGATAATCAACAATGAAAACATTAAAGAGGTTTCGGTTCACAACAAATAAGCTATCAATGTAGGCTACCAATTTTTGATAAATTAAAGAGGTTTCGGTTCGTAATGGGAATCTAAGATACCAGAAAGCTGTTACGGATACAAAATCGCTGGCAGAGACCATGAAGGAGAGTGATGCAGCTGCAAAGATACACTGAAGAAGCCGCAAAGCAAGGCCTCCAGCAGTGCCAGGCATGCCCTGTATGTCCTCCATCCTCCCTCTGGGTGCCGCATTCACAGCCCCGTTAGTGAGAGGAGGCGCTTCCACCGGATGCACAGCTGGGTGGCTGGCATTCATCTCTCCTCACCACCACGTCAATGATCTCACACCCCGATTGTCATAACCTCTAAATCTTTTCAGATAACTGATGCTGAACAAAAGAAAAAAAAACGAAGAAAACACATAATCAGCAATCAGAAACAGATTAATACCACTCACTACTGGAAACATTAATTTCAAGAACAAAAAAGCTAACACCCACAATCAGAAGCTCTAATCAACAGCTCACGCCTCACCAAACCTTAGCCAGACCAAACCAATCCCTCACGTAAAATTCTCCATCCAACACAACGAATCCTAGCAAGCCATTGCTGGAATCAGCAATCAGCAATCAGAAACGGGCACACACCACAACTGTAAACACTAATTACAAGAACACAGAGCTAAAATCCTAAAATGCCCACAATCAAAATACAATATGCAGCTCTAATAAACAGCCCAGACCGGACTCGGCAATCCGAAACAGATATATACAACTACTCGGCAATACTAATTTCAAGAACACAGTGCTAAAAGCTTAAAACCCATAATCAAAATACTACACCTGACCAAACTCTGGCAAGCCACTCCCGGAATCACAGCAACGGGAAACAGATTCGCGCCACCACTGCCAACAAACACAAATTCCAAGGACACAGGGCTAAAACGCTAAAACCCTAAAACCCACAACCAAAACACAATGCAAGCAGCGACAAATAGACAAAACCCTAGCACAGCCAATCAAACCCACTGCCCAAAATTACTCCTCAGCAGCATTAGCCATAACAAAACCGAGCCAAGCCTCAAAGAAACAAAACCAACACAAATTCTTCTCCCATCCACCCCAACCACAACCAGATTGAAGATAGATTGATCCACACATACACCAAACAAAGCATCACACAATTTTCTTTTTTAAAAAAAAAGCAATGGCATCATCAAAATAAATAGATAAACAAGAACATACATACAATTATAATGGGAACACAGAGAGAAGAAGCTCCTCCTCCCTCCCGAAGGGTATGCGAGATCGATGGAAAGATGGGGAAGAAAGGGATTAAAATAACCCATACTTTATTTAATTTAATTGATTTAAAAAGAAGGGAAGGAGGTGGACCCATCAATGACGCCAGCCGAGTGGGTACAAAATGTTGGAATAGACGGCACGCTCCCTGGCTCTTTTTTAATTATTATTGTTATTATTATTATTATTATTAATTATTTTTTATTAATTATTACTATTATTTATTATTAATAATAATTATTATTATAAAAATTATTAATTATTATTAATTATTATTTCTCCTTTATTTATGCACCTATTTCTTCACGAGGCTTTTGAGATTGTCTACTCTTACCTTTAAAGTTGTTTTGTAAGTGTAAAGATTTATTAACATTAAAAATTATAGGGATGAGTTTTCAGTCTTGGTTTGTCTCAAACCTAGTCATATTAAATTAATAGTGGCCAAATTTTACAATTAAAATTGAACCAATTTGAACTCAAAAGCAGTTTTGATTTGATCAGTTTAGTGACAAATTAACCAAATTATATTATAAGTTTGATCAGTTTAGTGACAGAATAATCGAATTATATTATAAGTGATAGAAAAATAAATTCATTTAATTAGTGATTAAAATTATACAATATTTTAGCCAATATAATCATATAAAAAATAAATCTAAACATATATTTCTTATCAAATATATCAAAATTTATCCCAAAAATAAAATAATTTCATGATAATCATTGTAGCAAATATTTTTAATATTATGTTTTTAAAAATTTTGGTTATTTCGACTAATTTTGTTCGTTTTAGTTCCAAATCAAAACAACAATATTTTGTCCAATTCATTTAAAAATTTATCAAAAATGGAACCAAATTTATTTTAGAATAAAGCTGAAATGATTATTCGGTTCAGTTTCGGTTTTTTTCTATTCGCCTATAAGTTTTAGCATTAAAATTTAAATATATTGATTAAATTAGGCTAAGAATAGGCTAAATATGAACATTCCGTAGCTCAGTGGATGATTTTCGATTTAAAATTCTAGAATTCAGATTTCATGGAAGGATTAAAATTTGGTGCTTAAAGTATAGGGTTTATGATTTTGTATCGAATCTCATTTCAAACCGAATCGACTCCAATTTCTTCTAATTTTCGGTAATTAGATCAAACAGAATGGAATTTTTAATTAGAATTATATCGAACGAAATAAATAAAGTGGTTCAATGCACTTCTTTTACAACCATACACAAAAAATATAATATTTGCAAATAGTAGGATTCTTAGAAAGATTTGGCGTTTCACTAACATTGATTTAAAATTATTGTATCTATTTTGGATGAACTTATTTTAAAATCCATTTATTTAGTTACGGACTTGTGATTAAATATTATTTATGCTAGTACAAATTGGCCAAGGCCCAAACTTGGCATTTTTTAGTAAAATATTAAAACTATAGGCAAATATGACATTTTTGTTATTGATTTTTTACAATGTTTTCACACACACACACATATATAAAAGCAATGTAATTAATAATTTAAAGAAACATTAATAAAATTAAATATTTAGATTTTTGTGCAAGATTCTTTAATTAGTTAGGTAATTTAATTAGTCATATATTCGATAACTACCGGGGTAAAATCTAGTATGTTAGTTCAAACGGTGGTTATGATCTTCAACTTATATTAATAACTTTTAAAGAAATGCTTAAGTTCATCAAATTGCACTTGAATCAAGTTGTTATAAATAGTATTAGAATTAAACCCTTTCTTGAGTATGAAAAGATTTGTTGTAGCATTTGCTACAGCAAACTCCATAAAATAACTTATTGATTCGTGTAAATTACCACAATTTAAGAAATTTAAATGCTAGTTATGGTAATTTTTTTTAAATTGTTTGATTTATGGTGATTTACACTAATTAAGGGGTTAATACATGGAGTTTGTTGTAGCAAGTACTACAACAATTTTTTCCCCTTATTGGATAACGAGAGTTTATCTAATTACATCAGATTAGATTAAACTCGCGAGTAATAAAAAGAAAATATTTTCGATTAGTCTCACATTTAATACTAATTACTAAAGTAAGATCTAATATACTATCCGAGGATAATACTTACAATCTTTAATCATTTTTAAAGAAATGATTGTTATTAGTTTGTACTAATTTGACCAAAATATTATAGTTTTTTTAAACTAATTGGTGAAATAAAGCTCATCCACCGTATTTATTTTCCTTCTTATAAATCAGAAGTGATTAAGATGGAAAGTGATCCCCTAAGATTAAAAAAAGATCAAAATTTTTAGAAAATTTTTCTGGGCAGAAAAGGTTACAAACTTCATGCAACTATAGAATAGGAAAAAACAACCCTTAGAAGAGTCCAAATATAAAATACGCATTATTTTTTAAATTGCATCCATATCTGAGATGTAAAACCCACGATTCGAGTTAGGGTTTTATATTCAGAACCGGTCGGGTCGACCGTTATTTTTCGAGTTGAGTCAGTTTCAGGACACGTGTACCGAGCCGACGCCGGTCGCGTGTATGAGCTATGAGGGTCATGTGTACCCAAGTATATGATGATAACGTCATGAACACAGCAGAACAGAATGAGTTATCAGAATATATGAGAGTATGCCAGTTCATTTTTTTATTATTTTTATATATAGTGGATCGTAGAATTAGTTTTAGGCCGTTTACCGCGTTAGGACGCGTTACGGGCATTTTGGGTGGGTTGATAGTTCTAGAGCATATCATTATGATGTTTTGGTGTTGTTTGATTTTATGGGATTTTTCCCAATTTTTATGGAATTTTTAGGATTTAATACGACTTAATTATTATATTTGACTCGAGTCGGAGACGAGTCAAGTAATATTTACGACTTTGCCACCGCACCTTCCTTTCTTCCCAAACCCCGACGCCGCCCCCGTGCAGCGTCGCCGCCGCCGCTGCCGGTGCCGCCCGGCCGCCGATCGTCGCCGCCTAGCCCCGCGACGACGTCGTCGTGCTGCCCCGACCAAGTCCGGCCCCCATCGGGCCGCTGCGACGCCGGATCGCCGTGCCAAGCGCCACGCCCGCGCCGCGCTTCTGTCGTCGCCCGCGCCGCCGGCGACCGTCGCCGCCATGATCGGGTAGTCGCCTCGACACCCTCGACCCCCTAGCGGCCTTCCCCGACCGGAGCGGAGGCCATCGCCGCCCTGGCCGGCCGGATCTAGCGACCCATCGCCGCCGGCCCTGTTTTAGCCGTTTTCCGGCGAGCCACCACCTCCGTTGGCCGCGTCGACCTCGTAGATGAGTCGGGGTCGCCGAGCCGGTTCCGAGGGTACCCAACACGACCCCTTTCCGACCAGTAGACGCCGCCGGCGATTGTCGCCGGAAAACCACCGGAAGTCGCCGGAAAACCGCAAGCAGCTGCCGAAAAACCGCCGGAAAAATCGGAATTTCTGGGATTCGCCGGAATTCACCGGATCTTCCGCGGGGCTCACCCAGTGGAGCCCGATCGAGCTTCGGACGCCGATGAGCGCCAAATTTGAGCTCCGAGACGCGCGACGGAACCCTAGCCGTCGCCGATTGCCGACGATGTGAGGTATAATTACCTCCGATTGATTTATTTAAAATTGATGATAATTGTTAGCATAGCATGCTAGGGTTGATTAATTATCATGATTAATGTCTTGACCATGAATAAAGTAAAGATGCGCATGATGTGATTAACAGGGAATGATAGTTAAGTGACCTGATGAACTAAAGTAAATTTGAGCATGATAATCGAGTACAACGTAACTTAGGAAATATAATTAGATTGATATTAATAGGATAAGTTGGAATTACTTTCACATTATAATTGTTGCTTGTTATGGTTGATGATTGAATTGTGTGATGTTTGTTGAGTTTGATGCATCATTTAGTTAGCGGGCGTTAGTATTTAGTTTTGATGTGTAGGTGCGGAGTAGGAGCTCGCCGCCTAGGCGCGATGACACGCTTGGAGCTTCTACCAGGTCCGTTTAGGACTCGTCTTGTTTTACTCTTTTCTATTGTATGTTTGATTTATTGCCTGCAGGACGGGTTAAGTGGCGTTTTATCGGATCCCACTTAACTCGGGCCATTTAACCGAATAGTTTTCCGGATTAATAACCCCTCGAGGATGAGATCCCTCGAGGATGATTTCGAAAACAAGATCCACCACAAGTTGCCTTCGGGCCTATTATATAAATCCCTACCCAGCCCTATATATATGTAGTTTTCGCGTTTTCAGTGAGACGAGAGATGGAGAAATCGACTGCACGTACCATGCAGAGGATGCCGTGACAGTCAAAGCGGGCTCTGGATTAGTGCCAGCGGACTGTTCCATTCCCGAGGGATCCTGACAACTCCGCGTTTGAGTTCCTCACACCCGGAGAACGTGGAGGTTTACGGGTACTGTTTAGTACAGCGCATGTCCGGACTTGTGGTTCAAAGGGTACTAAAGGCGACTGCCTGAGAGTACTCGGCCTTCGTGCTCAAGGCCAGGAGAAATATGGAGGTAAGGAGAGGGCTTAGGATAAAGTTTCACGAGAAGTACTGAAAAAGAAGTGCCGAGAGCGGCACAGTACCAGCAGCAGATCAGTAAGTTCGGGATGCTACCGGGTCTGCAGCCCAGTGGCTCCTCAGTAGTGCCCTTCAGAGTGTTCACGTGGAGTATGATGTTTTCTTTCATATGAGAGTTTGCTCTCATAGCCAGCTTGTTATAGTTATTTTATTTTCCGGACCAGTAACACTTGTTACTGACGTGTTTTTATACTATATGTAGGTAATAATCACGAGTTGAAGGAGCCAGCTTGGACGGAGGAGCATTGTTGTCACTTGCACACATGTTAGTCGATTGAGTGTTTATATTTTATTGATGATGCTATCATATTGTGAATGATGTGAAATACTAAGACATGATAGGATATGATTAAACGCAACGAGATAATGTTATGACATGATGAAAAGCTAAGATATGATGATAAGAGGTGAGATGTGATCAGAGTGCGCAGCAGAAGTATGGCCCAAGTTCTATAATGAATATACAGTATATTAGATTATGTGTGATTAAAATTATTGATATATGCATATATATTGGTATGTATTATTTTGACAGGGTGGATCCTAATTGCACTTTTAGGGGAAATTCTGTCCGTTTTATTTTAGAATTTTTATTGAGTTTAATCGTAATGGTATTGGTGTGTGCTTGAATTGCATGTCATTCATGTAGTACCACGTTAGGGTTGTATATTCATCAATGCATTGCGAGTCGTATCTTCATCTTAAGACGCCGAGATTGGATCCGCATGAGTTAGGTTCGGGTTAGCCGACCTAACCGGGGCCTGTAACATGCCGGTTCGGTTCACGAGTGTGGACCGGATTTGGGGTGTTACATGAGAACACTTTTAATTTTCTTAAAAAATACACCCATTGTGAAGGAGAAATTAAGGAATGGTGAAAGTAAATTTGAAAAATAAATTATTTTCCTATAAATAATAAAAGATTCATAGAAAAATCCCTATGAATGCAATCAAATGCAACCATAAGAAGATAAAAGTAACAACTCTTTAAAGAGTCACAACTTATAAAGTCATCTTTTCTTAAGTTACGTAATATTATAAAAATACTTCTTTCTATTTTTGAAGACACCCCTTTAAAAGTAAGGAAAAAGCATGAATTGGTGAGAAAAATTTAGGGGAAAAATATTCTTCAGGTACTTAGAAATTTGAATTCAACTTAATAAGTTGGATAAGATTTTGATAATTCAATTAAATAGTGGACCGAAGTTTTTTAACCACACAAAAAATATCATTTTGGAGCTATTACCAAATCAAACTGATTTTTTTGCGCAAAATCAACTGAATTATTGTTGAGCTACCGAAATCCTAATTGTGCACCCTCGTGTGATGCCTCACTGTCGACTTTTATATAACTAGAAAAAAAGATAAATGGAAGAAAAACAATACAAAATATACTTATCATAACAAAAAAATATATCCTTATTCGAATTCCAAGGTATCAATGTATTTGGATATACGTCAAGGAGCGGCTTCTAGATAGATATATATTTCTATTTATTACATAAATTACATATTACTTTTTATAAGAAAAAAGATAAAACACGAATTAGATAGGTAAGTCGCATGAAAGAAATATAAATGATTTGAAACTTTTAAATGGCCAAATAACTAAAATTATTATATATGCAATATATTTTAAAAAATTAATATTTTTAAAATGTATTGTATTTTCAAATTAATTATGATTAATTTGTGTAGCCAACTCACATGACAAAAATAATTTGCCCCGTTTTCTTATCACAATAGATAAAAAGGGGGAAATTTCTTTTGTCCATTAGCGAGAACGTTAATGGGCGACATAAGATAATCATAATTATTTTATGTTCTCGTGAATATAATTATATTTAATTTGCATAAAAAGTAGTTAATTTTATAATATTTTTACAAAAAAATATTAAATATTTTTACTTTTGGTAAAGGTAACTATTTTTAAAATTTTGTGTCAACCAAATAAACCCTATGGAGGCGAGGACTATAATATGTGAAATTAAAAAAATAGACAAATGTTTTATGCTTGTACTTCGAATTAAATGAGCGATATAAATTCTAGCTGTATATAGACATATATAGTCTTTACAAGATGTTACATTATGGGAAACGTTATATACTACACAAATTTGTAAAATCAAAGAATAAATTAAGATAATTTAAGACAAACTCAAACCAAATTCGCACAATTTCGTAACTCCACAAACTGTATTAAAGTTGGGGATGAACTGAATTGATCATCTGTTGAAATTTTTTTTCATTTTTTCAATTTAGCAAAAAAATATATTATTGGTATATTTTAGTCCCTTTAAGCTAGTAAGGGTACTGAATCCAGTGCACATTCTTTTTCTGTATATCAAGATCACAATTAGGGTTGATACTTGCAATGACAAATATCCAAAATAAAAACGCAGATCGTTGAGGAAAATGCAAAGCAAAATACATATAATTGCTTGGGAATAAAAAAGAAATTCCTTGTTGAAATTAATTATCAAAGCCATTTAGAATTCTACCCCTGAGCCGGTGGCAGGCCGAACCTGCAAAGAGGGCAGAACCTGCTACGGTCGAGCCAAGGTAGTAGGCAGGCTGCATGGAATCCGTGAGAAGTAGGGCATGGCATGCATGCAACGTCCACCCCTTCCCCCAACTCTTCTTGACACACCGCACACATCTCCTTGCCGTCACCGTCGCCACCGTCTTCCTCTTTCGGCCTCCACGGCTTCACTTCGAGGGCATCCACCGCCTCCTTCTTCGCAGGGTCGACTGCCTGTGGAGAATATTCGCTATCATCATCATCCAGTACCGGAGCACTTTCCTCGCCGATTAGTACCGATTCGTCTAGGCCACTGACAAAGTCCATGGTTAGATCGTCGTTTGCAGTGTCGTCGGTCGCCAGAAGATCGACCAAGGAGTCTTCGCCCAAGGGGTAGAAACGTATGACTATGCCGCCGGCTATTTCGATCCAAAGAAGCCTGCTCATGCTTCCACGTCCAATTCGAACCAAACGGATGCCCTCGTCTTCACATGTTGCCCTCTCGCTGGTCTGCTGCAAAGCGTTGTTCTCCATGGAATTACCACGTCCGCCGGTGCAACACCCGTTGGTAGTCGCAAGAGCCAAGAAGACGAGAAGATTAATGAAACCTTGTATGTTGAGAACGCAAGCAATCTACTATATTTTAGGGTATGCAACGTTTCCTTCTCCCGATAATGCCCCCCACACCCCTTCACATCATTAAGAAATATGCCTAATATAATGTTTTTTTAAAATAAACTAGTTTATATATGTTTAACTTATATATATATATCTTTTTATAGAATACAATAGTCAAATAAAATACAAAAAAATAATTTTAATTTATGTTTAAACTAAAAATAAACTCAATTAAAATTGTATTTCTAAAGTTTCTTTGATAAATAATAATAATAATAATCTTTAATTAAGTAATTATATTAAATTAAAAGCCCAATATATATATATATATGTATGTATGTATGTATAATATTATGGGGTAAGATTCATTCACATGCCAAAATGGGATGAGAGGATAAAAAAATCCAACGATGAGAGGTTGAAACTAATAAGGAATGACTTTTATTAGACAAATCAATAAATCCTAATTACAATAGGACAACATTAAAAAATTTAAAACAAATCCTATTTACAAGAGAAAAGTAATGTTTTTACTATTAAGAAATCTACCCCCTTACATTAAAGTACAACAATTTTTTTTGCTTGTGTTTTGTCTTTCTTACGTCGTGATTAATTCTAGCTCCACAATAATTTTATGGACCATTTAATACTTATTTAATTTTAAATTATAATTATTATTATTTATTATTAGAAAATTATTAAATTATAATTCTACTTAAATTAGGATTTATAAAAATAGTATAATTCTAATTGAATTAAAAATCTTTAAAAATAAATTCTATTTAGTTATTAAAATTTTTTACTTATTGAAATTAATTTTTTTGATATTTGTGTATAACTATATTTTTTGTTAAACATAAATAAATATTCATTATTTTTATTTAAAAATAATATCATAATAATTTTAAAATTAATTTTATATATTCTTAATATATATTATTAATTAGATTTAAACATACCTTACGTGTGGCATGGATCTTTGGCTAGTTAGGAAATAAAACATAATATTGTAAATAATTAAAATATATGTGATAGTACCATATTAAAATCTTCTATTTTATATATTGGTATATCAGTATAAATAAAAATATATAATATAGACTAATAGGCATTTTTTTGGTTAATACTTATTAGGAAAGCGTGGGCTATATATATATATTGATTGATGATTTGATTAATCTTAATATAGTCTGGTAATTAACCACAAAGTAGATAGATAGATTAGCCAAGGCAGAAAGGGGGAGGGGAACGATTCCAAAGGTGATTGAGGTGGCGCTGAATGACCGGTTGGGGAAGAAGGTGAAGGTGAAGTGCAACAACGATGACATCATTGAAGATCTCAAGAAGCTCGTTGCTGCACAGATGGGGCGCGGCCAGAGAAGATTAGGTGTCAAAAGTGTTGGGTTTATCCCGCATCATGTATAGAGGTTGTTGGTG
>JAURVB010001835.1:0-22105 GCA_033002965.1 Piper betle | reverse complement strand
TGTGCTTCGTTCAGTTGCAATGTGCTGATTCACCACATGTTGACCTGGTTTGCCATCCCACTTTAACAATTCATTTAACGGCCCCAAAGCTCCCAGCTTTATTGTAATCAACTAGCAAAAGCCAGTATTTTCACCTCATGGCATGGCGACCAACCAGACCCATGGCGATTATTCTAGTCAGCCACATAAACAGCACCCGACCAGCCCGTCTTCTTTTCCTTCCACCCAACCTCAGACCCCATCTTCTATCTACCCCACTAATCTGATTGGAAAAACACCAAAGATCCAACCTTTATCCGCTGCTGTCTCATGGAACTCGGACTACACCCTACATGGGGACCTTAATTTCACCATTCATGGTGGCCGACCAGCAGCCATGGCGACCATGTCCTGCCCCATCAAGGTGACGACCAGCACCACCCCAAGTGACGACCAGTCTGCCCTTTCCATGGCGGATCCACGTCTGGCCAGCAACACCACCCAATCAACACCAACCTGGTCTCCCTACACTTCCTGATTTACATCTCTCCCCGCCGGTCTGACTCGGCCACCCAAGGCGACTCCGTCCGGCCAGCAGCACCGCTGGGAACACTCCCTACTTCCAGCACGTCAACCCTACTCACAAGGATGGAGGATGGTGTTGTTGCTGCTGCAAAAACAGCAGGACGTCCTCCTGGTTTTCTTCTTCCCTTGTTGATTTCTCATTTGATTCTTATGTTTAACATGTTTATGATTTATGCAACATGTGTATGCATGCAACAAAAGAAAAGAAAGGAAAAGGAATTACCCGAGCGAAGGAGGAAAGCCAGCATCTGTCCAAGGAGGAGAAAGATGTAGAAGACGCCCTCCCTTCTCCTTTTATAAAGAATGAAATGACTGCTAGGGTTTGTGGAAACACCCTTTCACCGCAATTCCTTTAATCGGTAATTAGGTAATCAATACGGTTCACTTAACCATTTCACTTAACCTCTTAAATGGGTACATGGTATGATTCACTTAAATGGTTAAATGGATAACAATCCACTTAACCTCTTAAATGGGCACATGGTATGGTTCACTTAAATGGTTAGATAGATAAATAATGTGGTTCGACTTGACCGATTCAAGTAGAATCGTCCGGTTAGAAATTACTTCAATTAACCGGTAATTCATACCTAACCAACTAACAAAATTTTACCCCACGTTCGATCCCACCGCGTCGAACGTTATTATTACTATTATATATATATATATATTTATTTTTTCCGGGTCTTCACAGGCCGCATGATGAATCACACATCCTGTAGTATGCACACAAAATCAACACAATCACGCATCAATCAACGCACATCAACCTATATCAATTCTAGCAAGTCTAATTAGGCTAGTTGGCATTAGATCATGATCATTACCTAGTTACCCTAATTAGTTTCTTTGCCTCCATTTTTAACACCACTCAATCAAACAAATTTCATATTTCATCCTTAATCAAATCTACATTTATATATATTATTATAACACACAATTCACCAATCCTAGCGATGCAATTCTAATAATCAATACTTTCAAATAATTAAGTTAAAATAAATTATACATCGCGTCGTCAAAAATCGATGACGGCTAGGGTTTCCGTTTCATGGCTCGAAACTTGAATTCGACGTGCGTAGCGGCGAGACGGTGGCCGGGGTGGGTCATGGTGGAACGGCAATGGTACGGTGGAGCGGGGCGGCGTTGATCGGCGGCAACGGCGACGGCGGCGACGAGCACAAGGTGGCGAGGGTTTGGGAGGTAGGTGTCGGGAGGAGAAAAATACTCTTAATGGCAAACTCGTAGAATAAGTATTGACTCGATTCTTGACTCGAGTCAAAATGTCTTAGTTTCTAATAATTCTAAAAATATAGAAAAATATGGGAAAATCATGTAAAATCAAACAAACACAGCAACATCCAAATGATAGTGTTCTATAACTAATAGCCCACCCAAACTCACCTATATTGGTCCTAATTAGTCATTCAACCCTAAAAATAATCTACAATCAAATAAAAATAACAATCAATCACTGCACACCTCGCACACTTGATAACCCAATTTTTCATCATCGTCTCTTTTGGCCGTTATGTCGTATACTGAGCATGACGCCTGCACCCTCATCGCTCATGACTCACAGCTGCCTCAAGTCAGACTCGCAGGTCCATGAAGCTGACTCATCTCTGAACCGACTGGTTTACTCCTGCAAAGCTCTGACTCGAGTCTACGGGTTTTACAACCTTCACTCCTTAGACAAATGTCATCCTCAAGAATTTTAACCCAAGGAAGTTTCAACGATGTTCCTCATCTAAATGTAAGTGTTGGCCTCAGTACCGTAGAGCTGTGGCAGTGGTTGCTCGAACAGCTCCGGTGTCTCAGCTTCCTCATCTCATCTTCTAGGTCCCATGTAGCTTCCTCCGCATCTCTGTCCGGGTCCATTGCACTCGCACTAGGAGGGCTGCTTTCTTTGGAGAATCTTCATTCATCGGTCCACGAGCTTGGACTGCATCTTCTGGAGCACGTCAGGGCCGGTTGCAGCTCTACCTCTTTGAAGCTTGTACAGCATGAGAGTTGTTAGGTTGATGCTTCTTCAACATTGACACGTCGGAACTTATCGATGGGATAGCTGATAGGTGAGGAGGCAATGCTAGCCTATCATGCCCATTGGTCCAATGCGCTCAATCCCGTCAAAGGGTCCATCTTCTAGCGGCTGACTGAGTTTCCCTTGCATCCCCAGTCTCGTGTTTTCCCTTACTCGGAGAGACCTTCAGGAGAACGTGATCTCCTAACGCGAAATGAACCTCACGATGCTGAGACAGATCTACTGTGACTCTTTTTGTCCATCTTGGCTGACCTCATTCTTCTTCTAATCCTCATTACCACCTCTTGTGGCTCTGGATCATCTCTGGCCCACCTACTACTGGTTCGCTGCCCTGCCCAACACACTGTGGGATCTGCTATGGTCTGCCATACTAGTGCTTCGAACGGTGCCATTTCAATCGTGGCTTGATAGCTGTTGTTCTAGGAAGAATTCCACCAAAGGTAGGTGTTCTTCCCAACTCCCTCCAAAATCTAGGATACATGTCCAAAGGTAGGTGTTCTTCCCAGCTCACCCTCAAGGTAGGTGTTCTTTCCCTAGTCTGTCCGTCTGTTTGAGGATGGAAAGTTGTGCTAAATCTCGATTCTGTGCCCATGGCTGCCTGAAAGGCCTTCCCAAATTGTGATGTGAACCTCGGATCCCTGTCTGATATGATCTCCCATGGTACGCCGTGTAACCTGGCTATCTGATCTCTGTACAGTGTGGCCAATGTGGTTCAGTGGGTAATCCATCCTGATCGGTATATGAAGTGTACGCTCCTTGTAAGTCGATCTACTACGACCCATATCCCATCCTTCTGTTAGCGGGTCTTAGGTGAAGCAAGCTTCTAAGTCATAAACTATACTCTCACTTCCCCTCTGGGGGTTTCCAACGGTTGTAGCATTCAAACTGGGCGTACATGCTGAAGCTTTCCTGACTGGCACATACCAAAAATCTAGCCACTGTATCGTATACTTCTTTCTTCATTCCTGGCCACCAATAGGTTCGTCGGACATCGTGGTGCATCTTCACTCCACCTGGGTGTACTGAGCATCTCGACGTGTGAGCTTCATGAAGAATAGTACTTCGAAGTTCGGGATACTCTGGAACATTTTAGGCACGAATAGTCGGCCTCTCAATCGACTAATCCGTGTGTATCCCTGGCCAATTCCTGATGTGTTCCGTGTTCCAACCACTGCTTCAACTGCGAGGATCTGCCTCCTGTGCAATCCGGTCTCCTCCTGTGCTTGGCTAGTGCAGATCGTCGCCATCATCCCAACTAACTGTCGTCTGGCCCGTAGTCTGCTCAGGTCCTGACAATGCTGCTAATCCTGCGTGTGTACAAGAATCCTGGCTTCCTGCTCCAATGCATCCGTCTACCACATTCGCTTTGCCCTCATGGTATGCTGTGTCGGCCACAATGTGTCGACAGCATCTCAACCATCTCCTAAATGTCTGCTGATCAGATCCTTCTACGTGAAAAGATATATTTCAGACTCTCGTGATCAGTTAGAAGTCTGAAAGGACGTTCCACATATAGATATGTAATCCTCCATATCTAGAGCAAATGTGACTGCACCATAGCTCTAGGTCATGAAGTGGGATAGTTATGCTCGTGCACCTTGAGCTGACGAGATACATAAGCATGTTTGTGCCTCTATCCTTCTGCATCAAAACACAACCTAAGCCAATCCCTGAGGCATCAGTATACACTACAAAATCCTCATGTCCCTCAGGCAATGCGAGGGATGGCGCCGAAGTCAACCTGCTCACTTTTAGCATCCTGAAACTCTGCTCCACATTCGTCTGTCCATATGAACCGTTCCTCTTTCCTAGTTAGTCGTGTCAGAGGGGCTGCTATCGAAGAGAAGTCCTGAGATGAACCGTGTAGTATCCAGCCAATCCCAAAAACCTTTGAACCTCCGTAGGTGTCTTCGGTTGTTCCCACTGCACCTACTGCCTCTATCTTAGCTAGATCCTACTGAGATGCCTGATGCTGAGATGATGTGGCCAAGAAAATTCACCTCTAACAACCGAGAAAGCTGCACTTCAAAGAATTTCCCATACAACCTATGCTCTCTTAGTGTTTGCAACACAATCTCAGGTGTTGCGCATGTTCTTCCCTGGACGAAGAATATACCAGTATGTCATCCACAAAGACGATCTCAACTGGTCCAAGTACTGATTGAACACTTTGTTCATCAAGTCCATAAATGTTGCTGGAGCATTGGTCAATCCAAACGGCATGACCGAAACTCGTAGTGTCCATATCTCTGTTCCGAATGACAGTCTTCGGGATGCCTTCTGCTCTAATCCTCAGATGGTAGTATCCTAATCTCAAATCAATCTTTGAAAGAGACGACTGCTAAGCTCAACTGGTCAAATAAATCATCAATACTGAGGGCATCTGTTTTAACCGTCGCATAGTCAGTATCCTTATCTATGCATACTGCATGCTTCCATCCTTCTTCCTCACAAATAACACCGGTGCGCCTCAAGGGAAATGCTTGGTCTGATGAATCCTTGGTCCAACAGTATCTGTAGCTGTTCCTTGAGCTCCTTGAGCTCCATAGGTGCCATCCTATACGGAGCTCTGAATTAGGCTGTGCCAGGCATCAACTTGATGGCAAGATCCACCTCTCTATGGCGACAATCCAGTAATCTCCTCAGGAAATACATATGTAAATTCGTCAGACCACTGGAATATCCTCCATACTCGGTTGTTTCCCTGGTCCACTCTTCTCAGTCAAACCAACGTTTCACGATCAGTCCATCCCCTGTCCAGCTGTGCACCCACTCAGATATCCATCTTGCTCGTCTCGGCCCTGACCTTGAAGAAAAGCAGGCCCTTCCATGGCGGAAAGTCACTGTCTTCTTCGACAATCATCACTGCTCCTTGCTTGGACATCCAATTCATCCCAAATATCACATCAAATTCTTGTAGCTTGAATAGTATCAAATCAGCTACAAGCTGTCGCTGTTGAATCTCAACAGGGACATCACTGCACACACTCGCCCGTAGCTATTACCACTACCGACAGGGTGGATACTAACAGTGAATGTCCTAACTCCTCTCATCTTACATCCAATCCATATTAGTGTGCATGTACGAAATGAAGGAGTGCGTACATCCAGAATCCAAACAAGACACGTGCAGGTACAAGGCCTACGGAAAGCATACCTGTCACGACCGTCATATCCTCAAGGGCCTCTGCTACAGTGGCTGCGTACATCCTTGCTGGCTGCTGCTGCTCTGGTGCAGATGGTGCGGCCTGATTCTGAGCTAACTGCTGAGGCTGTGGCCTACCCTTCTGCTTCCTAGTCTGTCCTGTAGCCATGTACCCTCTCTGATCTTGTCCCCTTTGCTGCTGCCTCGGTGGTTGTTGGTCTCCACCTCTTTGGCCTTGTCCATGGCCCTGTTGGCCTCTCTGCTGTGACTGCTAGTGGGGAGCTGGAAGTGCAAGTCTCTGCTGAGGCGCTGGAGTGTCATCATGCTGGCTCTGGCTAGTCGGACACGTTGCAGCCCTATGTCCCAGTTGACCGCAACTGTAACAGGCCCTAGTGCCTCCTCTGCACTCTGCGGCCCTGTGTCCCTGGCTGACCGCAGTTGTAACAAACCCTAGTGCCTACTCTGCACTCTGCGGCTCGGTGCCCTGGCTGACCGCAGTTGTAGCATACATTTCTGCCTACTCTGCACTCTCCCCAATGATGGCGTTGGCAATTCTGACAGAATGGGGCTCTGCTGCCCTGAACCTGGCCATCCATGGCTCTCATGGCTACTGGCGCATCTACACGTCGTCTCTGCTGTGCCCCCTGCTCTGGCTGATATGGCCTCGGATGTTGCTGCCTCTGGTCGACATCTCGACGTGGTCGTGTAGCTATCACCCGCTCTGCTTCACCTGCAGCTCTCACTACATCACCGAAGGTAGTAAACTTCCTATCCAAGTATGCCATCCGAATCTCATGATGGAGGCCTTCATAGAAGCGCTCTATTCTTCTTCCTTCGGTCGGAACCAAATCTGGTGCAAATCTCTCCAACGCTCTAAACCTCGTCTCATACTGTACCACTGTCATAGGTCCTTGCCTCAACATCTGGAACTCCCGTTCCTTCCTTCTCCTAACATCTGGTGGAAAGTACTTTCCATCGAATTCCACTCTGAATTCCTCCCAAGTGATGTCCTGAGGCTGGCGATGAGCAAATACAGAATTCTGCACCGAACTCCACCATATCCTCGCTTCGTCTTGGAATGCTCCTATGACGACGCGTACTCTGTGTTCTACGGGGCATGCCATACTATCAAACACTCCTATGGCCGACGATATCCATAGGAATGCCTCCTCCGCATCCAACTTCCCAAAGAAAGGTCGTCCGCCATTCTTCACGAACCTCTCATATTGCCACAGTTCCAAACTCCTCACGTCTACAGATCTGTTTGATCCCTCTCCTTGCTCATATCGGGGAAACTGTGGTCCCGTACCAACTGGTACACTGTCACCTCCAACTGCTCCACTCCCCCTGCGGTCTGCCCGCTACCTGCTATCGCGGGTCCACTGACGTCCTGTCTCATCCTTGCCTGAAGTGGGGCAACCAGAGGAGCTGTTGCGGGGGTAGCTCCCTGTTGCAGCGGTGGAGGAGGAGGCGGCGGCGGAGGGCCCATGGGCGCTACTGGCTCTCCTTGCGCCTCTTCATCCACGGCTGGTCTCTTCTCTGCTCTAGCCACTGATAGAGCTATCTGTCTGAGCTCTCTCCTAAATTCCTCCTGATTCTGCTGCATTTGCATCTGAACCTCAACTAGCCTAGCTATCGCAGCATCCCTTTCCTGTCGACTACTCCCACTGCGGTGACTGTCGCGTCGACTGTCTCGGCGATGGCTCTCCGTACGACGACTAGCTGATACCGGTACACTCGTCTCTGCTGGTGGCATGGTGGTCCTAGGTCGACTGGAAGCTGTGTCACTGTGACCATGGCTGGGGCTGTCCTGCCTGGGCATGGGAGGAGATGGACTCCTGATCTGTGTCCGACGGGTCTGTGTGACCATCCTGCTAGTAGTTCCTGCTCTAGTCTACTCACCTGTCACACTACCGATTTGTAAGAAAATCTACAATCAAAAACATTAAAACAGAAAAATACCTGTCAGAACAGCTCGGAGCAGCTTCGGCACACATGTAACCTGTAATGCATCTACCATCTTAATCAACCAAGGGTTAGCTCTGATACCACTATTGGTATCAGAGAACATATGCCAAGAGTTGGCTCTGATACCACTGTTGTAACACCCCGTTTCGGCTCACCCGTGAACCGACCCGGAAATGTCACCGGCGACCGAACCGTTCGCTAATCTACTAGATTCGGTTAAGCCGACCCGGATCTACCCTCGGCGTCTCAAGATGGAGATGCAAATATGAAATGCATGAATGGGAACAATTGGATTCTAACGGAGTCCTACATGCATGCCATGACGTGCAAGCAAAGACAAGACAAAACAATAAATGAGAAACCAAAAGAAAATATATACTACTACGGAAAAACAGACAAAGTTTCCCCTAAAAGTGCAATAGGGGCCAACCTGTCCACAACAAGGGTATATAAATATTTTATCAAAATACGATAAAACATAACAATCTACCATGGCATTCAATCACTATCTCATTCGTTTTCACCTGAGCCGAGTCTGAACTCCAAGGCTCCCTGCTCATTCACATCTATCCGTTCATTTCATAACAGGCAATTCATCAAGACAAAAACATTCTAATAATCATTCACACAGCATTAACACAACCATCATTATACATTACACGCGGCAGGTACATGTGTGCGCGGTTCCGTGCTGCTCCTCCGCAGTCCCGACAGCTTTCATCGCTCGCATTCCTCACCTACATATATATAGAAAAACCGTCAGTAACGAGTGTTACCGGCCTGGAAAATAACTAATATCAATCTGGCACAGGAGAGCAAACTCTCCTGTTGAATGAAAACCATATACTTCCTCAAGAACTCTCATCAGGGCACATACGGGAGCCGTCGCTATCGGGCCGTCGCCCTCGAGTCGACAGCGTCCCCCTTTCTTTCTCATTCTCATACGTTGGCCATTTCTCTATCGCTTCTCGCATCAAATCTCATTCCTTTTCGCCCTCTGCACCTTCCATATTACTCCTGGCCTTGAGCACGAAGGCCGAGCACTCTCAGGCAGTCGCCTTTAGTGCCCTTTGAACCACAAGTCTAGACATGCGCTGCATTGCAGTACCCGTAAACCTCCACACTTCTCCGGGTTTGAGGAACTCAAAGGTGGAGTTGTCCGGATCCTTCGGGAACGAAGTGGGTTCTCCCCAGCTCCAGAGCCCGCTCTTCCGAGCACACGCCCTATCTGAAGGCGTGGCCGTCAGTAACCCTCATTCCATCTCTCACCGAAAATGCGAAAACTATATATATATATAGGCCTGGGTTGGGATTTATACAATAGGCCCGAAGGCATCGTGAGCTGGATCTGAAGTTCGAAAACAAACTCGAGGGATCTCATCCTCGAGGGTTATTAATCCGAAAAAGAACCGTTGGCTAAATGGCCCGAGTTAAGTGGGATCCGATAAAACGCCACTTAACTCGTCCTGCACATGATAAATCAAATACACAATAGAGTAGCGTAAAAACAGAGAACGAGTCCTAAACGGACCTGGTAGAAGCTCCAAACGGGTCCACGCGCCTAGGCGGCGAGCTCCTACACCGTACCTACACAATCAAGCTAAAAACTAACGCCCGCATGATGAATCACACATCCTATAGCATGCACACACAATCAACACAATCACGCATCAATCAACACACATCAACCTATATCAATTCTAGCAAGTCTACTTAGGCTAGTTTGCATTAGATCATGATCATTACCTAGTTACCCTAATTAGTTTCTTAGCCTCCATTTTTAACACCACTCAATCAAACAAATTTCATATTTTATCCTTAATCAAATCTACATTTATATATATTATTATAACACACAATTCACCAATCCTAGCATGCAATTCTAATAATCAATACTTTCAAATAATTAAGTTAAAATAAATTATACCTCGCGTCGTCGAAAATCGGCGACGGCTAGGGTTTCCGTTTCGTGGCTCGAAACTTGAATTCGGCACCTAGCGGCATCCGAAGTCCGATTAGATTGGACCGGGTGTGTTCGGCGGATGATCCGGAATACAAGATAAAAATCATATATATTTATAAAAGCTAGTGCATATTAGTGACCTACATGTATTATAAAAATCATATATATTTATTTACGTAACTCAATATGATAAATGGGTACTCGCAATTCTCCTAACATTCAGGAATACAAGATAAAAATGTTATAAAAATAAATTAATAGAATAATACAAGCAATATACATCAAACAACGAGCAACAAAGGCAGCCCAAACCTGATGGTAACGAGCAAAGACCAAGGGGAGGTCTTTTGAGGCATCCAACCTCAGAGCCTACCACCCAAGGATGCTAGA
The DNA here is from genome assembly GCA_033002965.1 of Piper betle. NCBI lineage: Eukaryota > Viridiplantae > Streptophyta > Magnoliopsida > Piperales > Piperaceae > Piper > Piper betle. The sequence continues at coordinate 12,031 of JAURVB010001835.1, read as the reverse complement.
AACATTGCTTGGATCTCCAAGGAGGAAGAAGAAGGCCAAGAAGAGTAGAAGAAAGTGTTTGGAGGTGAGGAGGGAAGGAGAAATAGTGAAAAGGTGAGGGAAGGGGTGGATTTTATAGAAAAAGGGTGGTTGGTTTAGTGATGTCATAGGTATGGGTTGGCTTGGTAATTTGATAGAGGTATGGGTGTCATACCAAAAGAGGTATGGGTGTCATTCTTATAGAGGTTTGCATGTCATACCTATATAGGTATGGGTTGGGTTAGCTAAAGAGGTATGAGGTGGGTTAGCTAAAGATTTATGGATTGGGTTATTTCAAGCCCATAAACTTACCCTAAAGCAATCGGCCGCCCACCTTAGAAATTGCACTACAGCTCCCAAGTGGGGTTTGGACAGTCCAAAAGGTTATCAAACACATGGCAAGTACATAAAAGGTAGCCGAGGGACACGGTCTTAACATTAAACTATATACGATTACATTGGACCAAACATTAAAATGTCATACGTACCGTCTAAACAAGCTAAGGCCGGACAACTTACACCATACCATATACAAACTATGGCAAGAAGGGTCAGACCCTACTAACTCAATTTAAGTAATAACCGAACTAGCGGTGGATAGCTTGGGTTTTGCAACCTCCCCACTTACAAAAATTCGGCCCCAGCATTTCCTAAGGGGTTACACACACATAAACACGCCATAATACACAATATAACACTTAGCACGCAACCAAAACACAGAAGGGTGCTAATACTTCGAGTTGTCGTCCTCCGCAAGGAAAAGTCTAGGGAAACGCTGCCACATCTCATCCTCACGCTCCCAAGTGGCCGCCTCGACACCTTACGATGACCAAAGTACCTTCACTGTAACGACCCGCCATTTTTTCACAATACTATGGGCCCAGCTGGCTAGGCGTTACTCGAAATTAAACCAAACCAACCTTGTAACGACCAGCCCTAACCGGTCCGGGTGTAAGAACCGTGAAAATATGTGAAAATTTTTATTTCAAGACTTGAACCTAAGTATTATGAAATATTATTTTCAATGAATGGATATGGTTGGTTATCAAGTAGACCGGTCACGGTTCAACGTAAAGCCAAACCCTAACCATAGAGAAGACGTAAGGCCAAACTCTGGCATTAGGGAAGATGAACCCAACCTAGAGAATACTGATTCATGAACGGATGATGGGGTAAGAGAATTTAATAAAGGGACTCGTTGAACCTAGGGAATACCTATACATGAATAGATGTGAGAATTTAATTGAGGAACTCGTTGAAGCATATATATATAGGAGGAGGGGGTTAGGGAGAAAAGGAGTCCACTCCTTCTTGCCTCCTCTCCAGTGCCTTTCCATTGTGGTGTAAGTATTTCATACTTCTTCTTAGTTTCTTTTCCATTAGAACTCTTACATGCATGGTTGCAATGCATAAATTCATTAGAAATACCTTGCTAAGTTGCTGGAACTTTTTGGTATAAATTGCAATAGGTCTTTGGGTGTTGAGATATTGTATGGTTCCAAATTAGATGGCAGATATGAAATTCACATTTGACTAGTTTCAAGAAACCCTATTTTTTAGCCGCACTGTTCAAAATCTAATATTGGACATGTCAGAATGGAACGGACAGTCCATAAATAAATATCGGCCAATTGGGGGGTACGGTGGAATGGACCCATCGGCCTATAGGGTGTACGATGGAATGGACCCATCGGCTCAACCTAATACAGTGGTACGGTGGAATGGACCCATCGGCCAATTGGGGGGTACGGTGGAATGGACCCATCGGCTCAACCTAATACAGTGGTACAGTGGAATGGACCCATCGGCCTACAGGGGGGTATGATGGAATGGACCCATCGGCTCAACCTAATACAGTGGTACGGTGGAATGGACCCATCGGCCAATAGGGGGTACGGTGGAATGGACCCATCGGCTCAACCTAATAAGTGGTACGGTGGAATGGACCCATCGGCTCAACCTAATAAGTGGTACGGTGGAATGGACCTATCGGCCAATAGGGGGTACGGTGGAATGGACCCATCGGCTCAACCTAATAAGTGGTACGGTGGAATGGACCCATCGGCCAATACAGTGGTACGGTGGAATGGACCCATCAGCCAATAGGGGGTACGGTGGAATGGACCCATCGGCTCAACCTAATAAGTGGTACGGTGGAATGGACCCATCGGCCAATACAGTGGTACGGTGGAATGGACCCATCGGCCAATAGGGGTACGGTGGAATGGACCCATCGGCTCAACCTAATAAGTGGTACGGTGGAATGGACCCATCGGCCAATAGGGGGTACGGTGGAATGGACCCATCGGCTCAACCTAATAAGTGGTACGGTGGAATGGACCCATCGGCTCAACCTAATAAGTGGTACGGTGGAATGGACCCATCGGCCAATACAGTGGTACGGTGGAATGGACTCATCGGCCAATAGGGGGTACGGTGGAATGGACCCATCGGCTCAACCTAATAAGTGGTACGGTGGAATGGACCCATCGGCCAATAGGGGGTACGGTGGAATGGACCCATCGGCTCAACCTAATAAGTGGTACGGTGGAATGGACTCATCGGCTAATAAGGGGTACGGTGGAATGGACCCATCGGCCAATAGGTGGAACGATGGAATGGACCCATCGGCTCAACCTAATAAGTGGTACGGTGGAATGGACCCATCGGCTAATAAGGGGTACGGTGGAATGGACCCATCGGCCAATAGGGGGTACGATGGAATGGACCCATCGGCCAATAGGGGGTACGGTGGAATGGACCCATCAGCCCAACATAATAGGGGCTACGATGGAATGAACCAATCGGCTAATAAGGGGGCACGATGGACTGACCCATCGGCCCAATATTTTATAGTGGCACGGTGGACTAACCCATCAGCCAATAGAAGTACATCAAGCTTGATCCCGATATGGGTATGTAGGCCAATCAAGATTGTTTGATTTCAGCTCAAATAAGGTAGAATAAAAGTATGATAGGGTAGTCAGGTTAGGAGAATGGGTAATAAATGATACTTCTTTTTATTTTGTTTTGAGTTATAAATGTGGCTATGGGAAATGGTCTAAGACTGTGGGAACCATTATTTTATAACTTATTACTCGGCATTTAGTAGTTTTATTTTGGTAACACTTGGCCAACAAGGCCCACAATATTGTTAAAAATGGCCGGGTCGTTACACCGGGGGTTACTCCACAGTCTTGGATTGTTTCCCAAAGCCACATGTATAACACAAGAAAATAAAAGGAAGTCCAATTTATTATCCATTCTCCTACCCTGAGTTCATGAAAGAACCACCAACCATACTTGTAATTTCCTTAGGTGAGCTGAAATCAAACAATCTTGATTAGCCTACATACCCATGTTAGGATCAAGCTCAATGTAGTTCTACAGGCTTTCAGGACATTCTGAGATTAGGTGGTCTCCCAGGTCATTCTGAGATTAGGTGGGTCCATTCTGACATATCCATTTTTTGCTGTCAGGTCCATTCTGACATGTCCTTTATTGGCTGTCAGGTCCATTCTGACATGTCCATTATTGGCTGTCAGGTCCATTCTGACATGTCCATTATTGGCTGTCAGGTCCATTCTTACATATCCATTATTGGCTGTCAGGTCCATTCTTACATATCCATTTTTGGCTGTCAGGTCCATTCTGGCATATCCTTTTTGGCTGTCAGGTCCATTCTGACATATCCATTTTTGGCTGTCAGGTCCATTCTGACATGTCCATTTTTGGCTGTCAGGTCCATTCTGACATGTGCATTTTCGGCTGTCAGGTCCATTATGACATGTCCATTTTTGGCTGTCAGGTCCATTATGACATGTCCATTTATGGCTGTCAGGTCCATTTTGACATGTCCATTTTTGGCTATCAGGTCCATTCCGACATATCCATTTTTCGCTGTCAGGTCCATTCTTACATATCCATTAACAAAACACAAAATAAACACCCGACCCCAAAGACTCGCAGCAGTTCATACCAAGCAGTCGACAGGAAACCCATGCATAAGACGCTAGAGATCTAGCAACTTGACAAAGGCGTCTCCAACAAAACCCATGTAGTTTTACAGGCTCTCAGATCATTCTGAGATTAAAAGTTTGTGTCCCAGTTCATTCTGAGATTAGGTAGTCTCCCAATTCATTCTGAGATTAGGTAGTCTCCCAATTCATTCTGAGATTAGTCGTTATTTACTATCAGGTCCATTCTGACATATCAATTTTTGGCTGTCAGATCCATTCTGACATATCCATTTTTGGCTGTCAGGTCCATTCTGACATATCCATTTTTGGCTATCAGGTCCATTCTGACATATCCTTTTTGGCTGTCAGGTCCATTCTGACATATCATTTTTTGTTGTCAGGTCCATTCTGACATATCCATTTTGGCTGTCAGGTCCATTCTGACAATCTATTATTGGCTGTCAGGTCCATTTTGACATATCCATTATTGGCTGCCAGGTCCATTCTGACATGTCCATTAACAAAACAACTAAGCAATTCAAAGAATCTCAACAATTCTTGCCAATCGAAGGATGAAGCAAAGCAGCACACCCACAACAAAACAAACACCCGACCCCAAAGACTCACAGCAGTTCATACCACGCAGTCGAGAAGAACCCCATGCATAAGACATTAGGGATCTAGCAACTTAGCAGAGCATCTCCAACAAACCTTGCTTGCAAGAATCCTAATGGAAACAAACAAGATGAGGGATGAAAAACTCACGCAGAAATGGGGAGGTTGCCTGGACGGAGAGGAGGAAGAAGAATTTGATGGCTAGGAAATTTTTTCTGTTTTTCCCCCTCAATGATCCCCTCCTCCAGCATATATGTACACTTCAACCATTCCCTCCATTAAATTCTCATACCCCCATCGTCCATCGGTATTTCCTAGGTTCAACGAGCCCCTTCGTTAAATTCTCACACCCCATCATCCATTCATGAATAGGTATTTTCTAGGTGACCTTATGTCGAACCATGACCGGTTGACTTGATAACCAACCATATTGGTTCATCGATATTAATTTCATAATATTTAGGTTCGAGTCTTGTAATAAAAATCATGGTTTTTACATTCACCAAAGGCACTTGTTTCCTATAGAGATTCTTCATAGATCGGTCGAGAATCCGCGTAGGCTCCTCCTCATAGGAAAGGTTGGGTTGGACGTCATGCTTCTCATACTGAAGTTGGTGTGATCTGTCGGGCACGCACTTCTTTAAAATAGATTTGTGGAACACGCACTGTTGATAGATTGTGTGGGAGTGTAAGCTCAATGCAACCTCTCGAATACACCTCAGCACTTCAAATGGGCAAATGTACCTTGGACTCAATTTGCTCTGCCTCCCAAAATGTACGCCTCTTTTAGTCGGTGAGACTTTTAGGAAAATGCAATCCTCAGGGGTGAAACTGACGTCCCTACGCCTCTGATCTGCATAAGACCTCTGTCTATCCTGAGCTGCCAGAAGCCTTTGCCTAATCAACTCAACTATCCTTTGAGAGTCCGGAAGCAACTGTGGGTCTACTATCAACGGGTCACCACCCTCTAGCCAACATGAAGGTGATCTGCACGGCCTACCATACAATGCCACGAAGGGTGTCATCCCTATGCTGGCCTAGTAGCTATTGTTATATGCAAACTCTACCAAGGGAAGATGCTCCTCCCATCGGTTCACCGAAGTCCATCACACACGACCGGAGTAGATCATCTAGGATCTGAATCGTCCTCTCAGACTGACCGTTAGTCTGTGGATGATAGGCTGTACTAAACTTGGTCTCTATCCCAAGTTCTTGATGGAAAGATCTCCAAAAAGAAGAGGTAAAACTCGGGTTTCTATCTGATACAATCTCCCTAGGAACTCCATGGAGTCTGACAATTTGGTCCTGGTATATTGTAGCCAATGTAGACACAGGATAGGTCATACGAATCGGTATAAAGTGCGCCAATTTTGTCAACCTATCGACACAACCCATATTGCATCCATCTGTCGCTTGGAAGGGGGTAGATGTGTGACAAAGTCACACGTGATGCAATCCCACTTCCACTCTGGCAGTGGTAATGGCTGCAACATACCACCTGGTTTCTGGTACTCAATCTTAACCTGCCAACAAACAAGACATCGCGACATAGTGTCAAAGATGTCCTTCTTGAGCTCGGCCACCAATAAGATCGGCACAAGTCGTGATACATCTTCAAGGAGCTTGGGTGCACCGTGAACCTCAACTGATGGGCCTCATGAAGAATGTCCTTACGTAATCTAGGAAACTCTGCAACATTTGCCACATATAACCGTCCTCTCATCCGGAACAAACCGTCAGACTCTCTGACCAACCCGGAATGAGTCCCTTTGAGGAACCACTACTCTAGCAACTGATTAACTGCATGTGCTTGTCTAATATAGCTTGTCATAGTTAGACTAATTGTTTGCCTTGTTAACACTGCCACACGGTGTCAGTTGGCTGCATCCTCTCTGTGGTTCTCATATTGTATACCCATAGCTGCCAATTTGGCTGCACATACTACTGGCCTCGTACTTAGGGCATCTGCAACCACATTTGCCTTACCTGGATGGTAGGCAATGTTAATGTTATAATTTGCTAGGAACTCTAACCACCTATGTTGTCTACTATTTAAATCCTTCTGCATGAAGATGTATTTGAAGCTCTTATAATTGGTAAAGAGCTAGGAAACTCCATATAGATAGTGTCTCCATATGCGCAGTGCAAACATGACCACTGCAAGTTCTAAGTCCTGTGTGGGGTAGTTTTGCTCATGAACTTTGAACTGCCCTGAAGCATAGGCTATTACTATACCTCTGTGCATTAGCATACAACCCATCCCTACACCAGAGGCATCACTGTATACTACAAAATCATGATGGCCATCTTGTAAACTCAACACGGTGCGGTAGTGAGTTTCTCCTTCAAAGTTTGGAAACTCTGCTCACGTGTGTCGGACCACAAGAAGCGCTCCTCCTTTCAGGTCAGTCGTGTGAGAGGGGCTACCATAGAATAGAAACCTTGTATGAACCTTCGATAATAACCAGTCAAACCCAAAAAACTTCGTATCTCTGTGACGGTAGTAGGTCATTCCCATCTCAATACTATCTCAACCTTGGCTGGATCCACTACAATTCAAATCGCTAATACTGCATGTCTGAAAAAGACAACCTCGGATAGCCAAAACAAACACTTAGAGGGCTTTGCATATAGGCAGTGCTCCCGTAGGGTCCAAAATGCAATCCTCAAGTGTGTCTCATGCTCCTCTCTAGACCTCGAGTAAATCAGGATGTCGTCTACAAATACAATCACAAACTGGTCCAAGTATGGATGGAACACCCGGTTCATGACATCCATGAACGTTGCCGGTCTGTTTGTTAGCCCGAAAGGCATGAATAAGAACTCGTAGTGCCCATACCAAGGCCTAAAAGCTGTGTTTAATACATCCTCCTCTCGAATCCTCAACTGATGGTAGCTCAATCGAAGATCAATCTTCGAATACACAGTAGCTCCTCCAAGCTGATCAAACAAATCATCTATCCGACAGAGGGGATGACGGTTCTTCACCGTAACCTGGTTGAGTATTTTGTAGTCGATGCACAATCTCATGCTACCATCCTTCTTCTTGACGAAGACCACCGGAGAGCTCCAAGCCAAGACACTCAGTCTAATGAAACCCTGCTCCAATAGCTCTTGCAACCGAGTCTTGAGCTCCCCGAGCTCAAGCGATGCCAACCGATATGGTGCCCAAGAACTAAGCGCAGTACAAGTGGCCAAATCAATAGCAAACTCTACCTCTCTGGCAAGTGGTAGTCCAGGCTCCTCATATGGGAAGACATCTGAGAACTCACTAACTACTGGAATCCACACCAACTCTGGTGCAAACTGATCTGGTGTAGCCACAATGGTGGCAAGGAAGACTTTACAACCCCTGTCTATCAACTCTGAGCTTGCTGATAGGATATCAGACATCCTCCTCTTTCTCTACCTTTGCCTTAGAATGCAATCCTCACATTCCCCTTCAGTCTGAGCTGAAACTTCTTCTTCTTGTAGTCGATCGATGCCCAGTGTCGCGTCATCGAATCCATGCCGAATATTACGTCATACTCTTGCATCGGCAAGACTGTAAAAATAGTGAAAAGGATGGGCTGCTGGATAACCATAGCGACACCCTACACGTACTCACTGGTGGTGTGTACGGCTTCTGCAAGAGCCAACAGTACCAAGTCATAGACTAAGTCCTCTATAGATAAATCAATCCTATCGATAAATGTCTTGGCTATGAACTTGTGCATACAACCAGAGTCAAATAACACAATTGCAGGAGTAGAGTGGCTAAGAAGAGTACCTATGATGACTGCTGCATTCTGAATCACCTCCGCTGCACCTGCAGCATACATTCTACCTTGCTGCTCTAGCTTGCCACCTTGTGTCGGTGCCAGTACAATGTGCATAGTTGCGTGGCCAGCCTGCCTCTGCCAACCCTTACCTCCACCCCTTTGGTCCTGTAGGCCTCTCTAGCCCTGGTAGCCTTGAGCCCGATGCTTCTAGTCGCCTCTCCCACGCTGCCCTTGTGGGTGGGCTGGTGGTGCGGTGAGAAGTAGCCACTGTAGAGGTGAAGCAGTTTTTCCTGCTACTACTGCTGAGGCTGGTACTGCTGACACGGTTGCCTCAGGCACTCAGCTGCATGGAGCCCCGTGTCTCCACACACAAAGCATGCGCGGATGGTTCTCCTACAGGCACTCTGATGGCGTCTTTGGTAGCCAGGATAGATAGGCTACTCCTGGAAATCATCTCCTTCCTTTGGAAGGTTTGCGTCTGCTGGGGGATCCTCTGCACATGCGGCCCCTTGACTGCATTCACTGTCACTCCATCATTTGTCTTCTGTCTGTGTAGCTGTGGGCCCCAATGATCTTGTGCCTTGTTCTTCTACCCCTTATTACCAAACGGTGCGGTGACTTGGCCTGATCGTGTGAATCATGGGCATGCTTGCACTCTAGTGCCCTCATGATTACCTCTGCAAGAGTCACACAGGAGAATGTCACCACAACTGCTTGCAAAGTAATACACAATCCCGATACAAACTGGGCAGCCCTCTTCTTCTCTGATAAGAAGCTAGCCGAGGCAAACCTCTCTAGAATCAGGAACCTGGCCTGATACTCGCCATGGACATACCCTCCTACTACCTTAAAGACATGAACTCCATTTTTTTGCCCTGACAGTGGCGAAGAAGTACTAGGAGTAGAAGACCTCGCTAAATTCATCCCATGTAATATGCTCGAGTGTAACGACCTGGCCCAAAGTGCAACAAAATGGGCCTAAGTCATTTCTGTAAAATGGTTAACCCAAGTTAAAGATCTATAGTCCATTGTGAGATCCCTCAACGTAGTCCCACATCTAATACCTACTGGAAGAAGATCCTGTTTATAAGTGGGAATGGACTATAGATCTTTAACTTGGGTTAGCCATTTGAAAGAAATGACTTAGGCCCATTACGTTGTACTTTGGGCCGGGTCATTACAGGTGGTATCAGAGCACGGTTTCCCACAAGCTCACATTTTATGACCACTTCCTTGTTGAAAAGTCCAATAAATATCTTTTCCCATTGTGTTCAGTTATTAATTGACAAATTCATTCGCTAATAAACCTAAGTCATAACTGAAAGAGGACATATTAATGAACCATGATGGTTCGACGTTTCAAATTGTAGGCACTCATAGGCAGTAAAACTGATCTGCATAGTCAAATTTGAACACAGAGATTGTGTTGGCCCAGATCCTGACGGCCATATAGGGACTGGCGCAGGCTTCAGAAAATAAAAATTTTGTGGTGCTGAATATTGTTCAGCGGTTACTCGGAGTGGTAGCAGGGCATGGAGCCTCAAACTCGGCAGCGGGTCCCAGAATCACCCCAGATGGTGGTGAGGGAGTGCCCAAGGGTGGGCAAGGTTAGCAGACCCAAGCGAGAAGGGGAGTGTCCAAACCCAGTGCCACTGGTAGTCTGACAAGTGGTGCCGCCAGCAGTTGATGATAGTGACTGCTACACTGTGGAAAAATTTAGAAAGAATGGAGCCGAGATATTTATTGGAAGGATCGATCCAATGAAGGCGGAGAGCTGGATAGACATTACTGAAAAAGCATTTAGGGCTCTATCTGTGTTCCACCACCATCAAGTGAGATTGGCAACATGCATGCTTCAAGAGTAAATATCTTACTGGTGGAAATCCATGGAGAAAACCACTTTCCATCAACATGAGATTTCCTCCATTGCTGCGGGCGGAATTTGTGGCATCTATCCTAACCAAACAACTCGACTTCCCATTGTTTGGTGAAGGTTGTAAAGCCTTTTTGGCTAACTTAGTTGGGTCTGCGTCAAAACCCAAAGAGTTGTCCATGATTCCTGTGGTAGCATAGTTTCCCGATGTATTCCTAGAAGAACTTCTAGGGTTACCTCCTAAGCGGGTAGTGGAGTTCGCCATTGACTTAGCACCTGGAACAACACCAATTTCTAAAGCACCATACAGCATGGCTCCAACAGAACTCAAGGAGTTAAAGGGACAACTAGAAGAGTTGTTGCAGGTAGGTTTCATCCGACCAAGTGCTTCACCCTGGGGAGCCCCTGTTCTTTTTGTGAAGAAGAAAGATGGATCACTTCGGCTGTGTATTGACTATTGAAAAATCAATCAAGTGACAGTCAAGAATCGGTACCCCTTATCGAGGATTGATGACTTGTTTGATCAGCTAAAAATAGCCAGAGTTTTTCTAAGATAGACTTGCGGTCTAGTTATCACCAGTTGCGGGTAAAGGAGTCAGACATACAGAAAATGGCTTTCCAAAATCGGCATGGACATTATGAGATTCTGGTTATGCCTTTTAGTCTAACAAATGCGCCAGTGGCCTTTATGTCACTCATGAACACAGTATTCCACACATACCTGGACAAGTTTATTATCATATTTGTGGACGACAATCTGGTCTATTCAAATAATGACCCCAAAGCTCCCAACTTTATTGTAATTCCACTTTAATAATTATTATCATTATTATCCCACTTTAATAATTCATTTAACGACCCCAAAGCTCCCAACTTTATTGTAATAAACCAGCAAAAGCCGGTATTTTCACCATGCATGGCGACCAACGAGTAATGTGGCGGCCTCCATTTGCTGCTATGGTGTCACCAAATTGGCCACCACATGGCAACCCTCAACCAGTCCTTGGTGACCCCCATCCTGGCCACCCAAACAGCATCCCCTGACCAGACCCATGGCGACTATTCTATTCAGCCACATAAACAGCACTGGACCAGCCCGTCTTCTTTTCCTTCCACCCAATCTCAGACCCCATCTTCTATCTACCCCACTAATCTGATTCGAAAAACACCAAAGATCCAACCTGTATCTGCCGCTGTCTCATGGAACTCGAACTACACCCTACATGGGTACCTTAATTTCACCATTCATGGTGGCCGACCAGCAGCCATGGCGACCATGTCCTGCCCCATCAAGGTGACGACCAGCACCACCTCAAGTGACGACCAGTCTGCCCTTTCCATGGCGGATCCACGTCTGGCCAGCAGCACCGCTGGGGAACACTCCCTACTTCTAGCACGTCAACCCTACTCGCAAGGATGGAGGATGGTGTTATTGCTACTGCAAAAACAGCAGGACGTCCTCCTGGTTTTCTTCTTCCCTTGTTGATTTCTCATTTGATTCTTATGTTTAACATGTTTATGATTTATGCAACATATGTATGCATGCAACAAAAGAAAAAAAAGGAAAAGGAATTACCCGAGCGAATGAGGAAAGCCAGTATCTGTCCAAGGAGGAGAAAGATGTAGAAGACGCCCTCCCCTTCTCCTTTTATAAAGAATGAAATGACGGCTAGGGTTTGTGGAAACACCCTTTCACCTCAATTCCTTTAATCGGGTAATTGGGTAATCAATATGGTTCACTTAACCATTTCACTTAACCTCTTAAACGGGTACATGGTATGATTCACTTAGATGGTTAAATGGAT